>BMAV01019795.1:57488-72854 GCA_019973955.1 Trichonephila inaurata madagascariensis | reverse complement strand
TCGAGCAGCTTGGGTTTGCTTTTTCTTTGTTGAAGGTTGAGTTGATTCTTTAACAGATCCAGAAAGCAAAGGAAAAGTTGTCATCTTCAATCTTTCATGATCAAAATAAGGACGTACAGCTTCTTTCATGACTGGATAAAGAACAGGGGGTTCAGAAAATTCTTCAGGTTCTTGCTTAATGAGTGGGACATTACTGATTTTACATTGGTCTTTGGAATTTGTTATTTTTGAAGATGTTTTAAATGATTCATCAGCATCCTCAAGGAGCATGCCAGAACTAATTAATAGTTTTCCTAATTCAGGTTCAAGTTCTTCTTTACACAAAATATTTGGCAGTTTATTTGCAAAATCTGAAGTAAGGCTCGATAATTCTTCATCATCCAAAATGATGGTATCAGAAGAATAATCAGAACAGTTATCATTACTTTTTTTCTCAATCAGATGCTGCAGATTTTGTTCATTTAAAACAGGCATTTTTTCAGCTTCTTTTTTATTTTTATTCCTTTTTTTGGGTTTAGAATATACATGTCGCTTTCTGGTATACTTTCGCTTTTTTGGAGCTGGTTTGGAATTGGCTGGATTGGCCAAAACATGTAGTGGAGTTTCAATTTGGGAATGTGTTGGATAATTTACATTCAATATTAGATTAGAGTTTATTCCTGAATCTAATTCTTTACTGTAATTAAATTCAACATTGAAAGCAGATGTTGGCAAAGGTACTGATGTTGGAACAATAGTTTCAGAAAGATCTTCAATTTCCTTCTTAATAGAAAGATTTTCATAATTTGTATTTTTATTCATTTTACAATCATAAATGTTTTGCTAACCATGCATACAAAACAAAACGGAACACAGGTGCATTTATACAAAACTCACAAACATCAATCTAAATTCAAATTTTCTTTTTATAACTTAAAATTCAACATTTCATTGGATGAAACTGACTAGTCAAGTTCAAGTAAATTCAATTTATGCATTTGCAATAATGTGTTTATATAACACCTTGTCTCCAATTCAGATACAGATGCTGGTATTCTTTAAATTAAATTGATTAAATTATGATTTTTAGTGAAAATATTTTGATATTATGATTTCGAAAATGTATGGAAGTTGAAAAATGCAACAGTTCTTTCAGATGGCCCAAATGCTTGCACCACAAAAATAGTTCGGTTTTATCTTCATAAATTCTATAAAAAAATTAAAGAGTTATTAATAGTTTTACTAATAGTATCTTTTAAAAAATGATACACTTATGAAATTGAAGTAATGAGAAAAACATTTTTTAAATTAAATACTACAAAACACTTTTAAAAATTTAATAATAAAATAAATTTGGTAATATTACTTAAAAATATCTTAATACACAATTATATTGCATAACAATCATTCTATATTCTGCAAGAGATGTTTTATTCTGTATAATACACATTGAGCCATTACTCAAATCCACGTCAATTTTTTTTACAGTTGTACATTTATTCAAATAAATCTTATTTTTCAAACACACGTAAAATTTTTTTTAAAGAAAAAAGCTTAGATATATAAAATATACTGCTGTTTGTAAAAAATGCAAAACCATGAAGGAATCATCAGAATTAAATTAAATTTAATGAACAAATGATTTGTATTAGTATAAATAAATGAAGTTTTCAAAGCAAAAAAAAAAAAAACAATATTAAGTGTCCGAAATCAGTATTTGGTGTAGCCACCACGCGCTGCAATAAGTGCTGCTATACGACATGGCATGGAGTTAAACAGATTTTGAATGTCTGCTTGTGGAACAGAATTCCATATTGCTTGTATGCACAGCAAACGTTCGTCTTTTGAAGCTGCAGGACGCGGATCACGAGCGAGACGCCGACCAACCAAATCCCACATGTGTTCAATAGGCAACATATCTGGCGAATAAGCAGGCCAAGGCAGAAGTTGCATGCGTTGGGCTGAGCAAAACCCTCAAACAGTCTTTGTAACATGTTGACGTGCATTATCCTGCTGAAAGATAGCTCCAGGGATGCCTTGAAGGAAGGGAACGGCTTTGGGCTGTAGCACTTCACGGACATATCTCTTGCTACTGAGATTACCCTCAATTCGTAGCAAATTGGATCATCCATGACACGAAATTGCATCCCAAACCATAACTCTGGGTGTTAGGCCCCTATGTCGTTTGATAAAGCACTCTGGAAGGCAGTGTTCACTGGCATAGCGTCTAACACAAATGTGCCCATCATGGTCCTACAAATTAAAGCATGATTCATCTGAAAAGACAACTTGGTGCCAATAAGCTTGCCAGGCTCTGCGCTCATGAGTCCATTGCGTAAGTGAGTGAGTGTTTGGGTTAATGGCGTAAGAGCCAACATTGCCTAAGCTGCGCCAAACACATGTTAAAAATATTAAAAGTGTAAAAAAGGTTGATAAAAAACAAATGTCCTTGGTAACTAGTAAAAGGGACACCAAAGAGAGGTACCACCAGCCGATTGACAGGAGCGGGCTCACTCCTGCCACCCGTCTACAGTGAACTTGGGCCAAAGGATCGCCAGAACACCATTTTCCTCCTTACGGGACGCCCCACACGGCAAACATGCGGGTTGGCTAACCAACGGTGTTAATCGAACACAAATAAAGCAACATAATCAAAATATTGAAAGAAATCTAAGAAAAAAAGAACTAAACTAACGTAATACAAAATGTAAACCATAATATATTAGTAATAAAGCATTAGTTTTTTCAATAGAAAAAACAAAATTTGAATAAAGTTCATTTTGTAACATAGGTCTGTGGTCTAGACGTGAAAAGAAGAAAAGGGATGACAAGAAGGTCAAAAATAGAGAAGGATCACTAGAGTACCCCCGAGTTTGTGAAGCCCGTGTTTACCAAAGATAGTAAACCCCTTGGGAAAAGGAAAAGATCACTAGGGTACCTCGGGATTGTGACACCCGTGCTCACCTAAAGAAGGTGAGCCCCCTGAGGGGCATGAGCCCATTGCAGATGCAGCCATTGATTGTTTGCCGTGAGGGGGATCCTGTATAAAGGCACCCTTGCACGCAATCCATGGTGCAGCAGACGTCGACGAATTGATGTAGCCAACATTAGTATACCTGTAGCAGTAGATCAATGTGCTGCCAACTCCTGGAGGAAGCTGTATGGTTATTCACCACCATGTAGAGCAGGTGTCAATCGTCGCGTGCTAACGTCCCCTTCTGTCGTCCACTGCCAGTTTTTCAAGTTGTTCGGTGCTCGTCAGTCCACTGCTTCCAAACTCGCATCACTGTGGAAGGGTTCCGCTGCACACAAGCTTCTATTGTGCGATAGGAAAATCCTCCTTCTCGAAGGCTGATAATCCTGCCCCGTTTACACTCCGTAAGTTGTTGGAATTTCTTCTTATTCCGTCATGGAGGTGTACTTAGGTCTCACTAAACGTTTGCCGCAACAAATAATCATTAACTATTTTCAACAAGGGGTCCCGATACAGCCCAGATTTATATGCTTTCAGCATCAGTTCAAAGGACGCTGGGCATGCCATGCATGCGCAGTGGCTCTGAAACTTTACTATTTTGCATAACATCCTATAATTGATATTCGCTGCAAATTTCATTTAATTCTGATGATTCCTTCATGATGTTGCATTTTTTACAAACAACAGTGTATTATATAACGATTCCAAAAAAAAAAGGTTAAGTGTTGACAAAATTTAAATTAAATGAATTAATTACTAATGAATAAATAAATTATAATAAATAGTTTAATAGAATTTTGTATAAAAACCATTCAAATAATTTAAGTCAGTGTGAGGGTGCATTTATAAATAAATCTATATTTTACTAATTTTTTCACTGAATGAAAATGTTATTTGTTAGAATTTAAACAAAAAAATTGTTTACAAGTTGCAAAATAAAAAAGCTTTTAACAATTTAATGCATTTTTACATTTCAATAGTCCTTTCTTTTAAATGTAATATCTGAGGGAACTTTGCATAAACAAAGCAAAAATTTCTCATGTGTTTCCTAGATGCTCACTAGGAAAAAAAGAAAATAAAGTTATAAATTTAAAATAACACACAGCTTAAAAAAAAAAAAAAAAAACATGAATAGATTATAAAACACGAGACGAATGTAGAACATGAAATAGTGAGTGCAACAGCAAATAACTCATAGTTCAATACAATGTAGACAAATTAATTTTTAATTATTCATTTAGATTTTACTCATCCATCTTTTTTAAAAATGAAAGAAACATTTGATATTTCTTTCTCTCTCTCTCTCCAGAGTATTATTTTTCCCTTATCCCAAACTATTTCTTACCAAAAAGGCTTTTATAAATTTATTTCTCAAAAAACTTTTCCTTTTCATAATTTTTTTTCTCAATTTTTAAGAGACATAAAAGTAGATTTATAACTTGGTGTGTGTGTATTTTACAGTTTAACTTATGTATGTGTACATATTATGAATCATTAATTTATATATATATATATAGTTGTGTATGTGCAGAATTTATTTTTTTAGAAAGGTGAGGAGAAATTCAAATTTTTGTTTCCATTAAATATTTGCACTGTACACTATCCAATAGGAAAGAAGAAATTTATGATTTCCTGGATCATTCAACATACATTAGTAACATTAAGTTGTCTTTGCTTTAGGAAATTTTAAAAATATTGTAATAGTAATCCAGCATTTTACACTTTAATATTGCTACTTTTGTTAAAAATATTGGAATTAAAGCAAAAGATTTTTAAAAAATTACAGATTAAATTAATTAAAATTGAAAGGTTTTTAAATTAACATAAATAATGTGTATGATAACTAAGATATACACTACAATAAAATCAGTTTCAGGAAAAACAAATATTGAAGAAATTCATGCGACTTAATGTTTCTGTCACAATATTAAAGAGATCAAAATAACACTGTCAGTTTTCTGAGCACAACCCACCACCCTCTTTCCTCCCACAAAAGACAATAACATTTTCATATGTTTTCTACATGCAATGGTTACTTTACACTCAGTGGCGTAATGTACACCTTCACATTGCAGGGGGGGGGGCAGGGTTCTAAGGGGCCCAAAGCCTGATTGACGCTAAGTACGTACCCTTTATAAGATACTGCTTGGGACCCAAAACCTGTCTTTGTAGGGGTGCCCTAATATTCTCCGTTATGTCACTATTTATACTAGTATAAAACTATGTCATACAATTAAGCATAATGAATATTTCTTACTTTTAATGCTTTATTTCTATAAACAGATTATATTTCTAGTATTCTGCAATTCATGTGAAAATCAAGTATGTTCTACAGAGAGCCTACTTCCTAAATAATTCAATTTATTTTACCCTTAGATAATAAAATTACAGCAAAACGAGATTATTTTTTACATAAAAATAATTTTCTGCCATGTAAATAGTTCACTACTTTTCTCACTCACTATTCAGTTTCATATGAAATATACTGTAAAATCTGACGTATAACGCACATTTTTAACACAAAAAAATAAGATCAAAATTTACAGGTGCACGGGTTATACGCTAGGTATAAAAATGGTAGCAAATGATTCTTCAAAAGTAAAGAAAAGATGAGTATAAAAAAAATAAGACTTTTACATACATCAGAATACTGTTTATTTAAAAGAAAGAACATACTTAAACGTTGTCTAGTTCTAGAAATATATTTTTTCAAAAGCCTAGGATACCTCAAATAAATGGACTTCAAAACATAAGAGCATTGCACTTATACACTTCAGGTATCTTCATAAAAAAGAAAGTGCCTGTTATATGGTGAATATACCTAAAAACTAAAAAAATGCAGCTTGAAAGTATAGGTGACCATTATACACTGGATTTTACGGTACACATTTCAGAATAACTTAATTTTTTTTACTCATCTAAGTACACTGGGTATTATATTAATTTGGAAAAAATAATAAGTGAGCAAAATATGTAATTAACTCAAAAAATGAGTAAATTAACTGTTAAAAATATATGTATATAATGTATACCGTAAAATCCAGCATATAACATGCACCGCCATATAACAAAAGTACCTATACTTTTATGCTGCGATTATAAATTTTTAGGTATATTCGCTGTATAACGCGACCCCCTTTTTTATAAAGAAACCTGAAATGTACATGCACAATGCTCTTATGTTTTGAAGTCATTTATTCAATGTATTATTCCAAGCTTTAAAAAAAATAGTATACTTCTAGAACTGGACACCCTGTAAGTTCATAAGGAATGTCATGTTTTTTACATAAACAAAGTATTTCAATACATGTAGAACTCATCTTTTTCAATGCTCATCTTTAATTTGTAAAGCTCTCATTTTTATACATGGCGTATAACACACACCCATAGATTTTGGTCTTATTTTTTGTGTTAAAAGTGTGCGTTACGCACCAGATTTTACAGTAATTATTTATCTTTTTTCCCCTTATTAGAACAAATTTATACACATTAAAAAAACATTTTAATTTTTTTCAAATATTTCTTTTTTTCATTTTAATATCTTCAAGTTCTTAGTTAAACCTTAAATATATTTGAAAGATGAACATCTAAAAGAATAAATTACTTACCAAACACAATTACACCATTTCTTGCATTTTACACAAAATAAAAGAAAAAACCCAAATTTAAGTTGTTTTTATAAGGTATAAGGGAAAGAGTTCTGTCATTTTTGAACATGTGCTATTTAATGCATTGTCGATCCTTAGCAAGAATTCTGATCCAACTGAAACTGGTTTAAACAATTAAGATTAGAAAATGATTTATACACATTTTTCTTATTTTAGTCCATTTTTTTAAACTTGTAAAACTATCAAAATGAGTGAAGGAAAAATGCACAAGACATTGTATTTTGTCTGAGTTCTGAAAAAGGGAATAATGTGCTGTAGGAAAAAAAAACGTGTGATGTGTTTGAAGAGAATGTAGTAACAACTCAAACATGCCAAATATGGTTTGCGAAATTTCGTTTAGGTTATTTTTTTAAAGATGAATGCATATCAGGAAGGCAAACAGATGTCAATGACAAAGTGCTGCACAGTAGTATCAGAACAAAATCCCTGTTAACTTCCACAGAAGTGATCTTCAAGCTTAGAATTCATCAGATTACTGCTTTGGATCACATTAAAGGGCTCGTTTTCATATTCAAACTCTCCATTAGGGTATCACACGAATTGAGAGAAAAAATTTAATGGACAAAATTTCAATATGTTCTTCAAATATTGCCATTCACAAAAAGAAACCGTTTTTGGACCACTTGGTGACTGGAGATGAAAAGTGGATTGTGTATAAACATGTAGTTAGAAAAAGAGCATATATTCACAAAACAGTGACACCACTGTCCATATCCAAAGCTGGCGTGTATCAGAAGGTTATGTTGTGTTGCTGGTGGGTCCACAAGGGTATAGTGCACTATGAGTTGCTTAAAGAAAATGAAACGGTCGATGCTGATCATTACTGTTTGCAACTTGATGTTTTGAATACAGAAATTGAATGTAAACATCCATCCTTGGCCATTAGAGAGAGTGTAATTCTTCATTATGACAATGCTAGACCACATGTGGCAAGAAAAAGTGCACACAAAAAATTGCAAAGTTAGGTTGAGAAACTTTACCTCAGTCAACATATTCTCCTGATATTGCACCATCTCACTATCATCTGTTCAGGCTGCTGCAAAACTTTCTTGATGGCAATGAATATATAAAAAATGAAGGTGTCTAAATGGCAGTGGGAAAATACTTTATCTCCAAAACAAAGGACTTCTTTTCCACAGGGTTAGATAAGCTGCCAGAATGCTGGCACACAGTTGCAACTAACAGAGAAAAAACGACAGAACTTTCCCTTACACCTAATACAATAACCGAGCATGAAAAATCGATTGTCAAATTTGAAAATCTAAGAGCAGTTACAATTGAAAGATGCATTATCACTTAGCTCAAAAAATAAAAGCAGAGAGAAGAAAATGAAATTTGTTGAATTTCAAACTATGCAGAGGTAAATCGGAAATAATTTGGGGGAAGACGGAAAAAGTGTACATATACCATTTTTAAAATTTTAATGAGCATCGTTTCTTTTTTTATTCATAGAAGATTATGGATTTGTTTGTGCCAATCTAAATAACAAAAAATTCTTTAATTAGACTAATATCTTTATGATTCAAAATAAAATTTTAGATATTAAATAATTCAGAAAATTAATCGAACAATATTCAAGCTAACATTTCACTTTTCATAAAATATGACTTATTTTGATTGAACATGCAATAGCATTATAATTCCAATTAAAGTCTATTGGTGGAATCAAATGCTGAATTCTCTCATCTCAATTTTACTTTTTATTATCCTGCAATTTAACAATCAATGCTAAGTTTCTTTATATGCTTTTCTAAGACCGGTTTAACTCAGAAATATGGAAAACGATGCAATATATATATATATATATATATATATATATATATAACGAGCATTTCATTTAATATTGTCAGGTATAAATGCAAAGAAGCATTCACAGAAAATAAATGCAATACTAATATTGTTAACATATTTATATCAATGGTTCTCATACTTTTTCTTTATGTCACAATCAGCAGTAACCAAGATTAGTATTTATACATTAGAACATCCAAGTATTTTCACCCTGTTGTCAAATACCACAGTATTTATTATCCCACATTGAAGAAAAACTTTCCTGCATGCTCAAACACAATAATCTTGTTTATAAGTATGGAAAATTCTGTACTTAATGTATTATACTGTCAACCAACTTCGACAAATCAAGTCACCAAATGGCATAATATGAAGCCAATAGCAGAACTGTTACTAAACATGTTCCAGTACAACAATGATTTTTGAATTGCCAGTGCCTTTTCATTTGGCAAAATTGATTCATGGAATAATACGAAACCAAAAATTCTAGGATTTGGCAATGTTTATTTAGATGCCAGAATTAATTCGGTTCATTACTTCAGTGTCACTTTATTACTCTCGAAGCACCTATCAATGCTCGCGCGAACACCTATCACACAGATAGTTTGGAGACTGATTCTGGGGTCACCAAAAAATTAGCTTCGATATTTTAACCCAATTTCTTCTTATGGGTTTGTTTTTTCTATTACAAAAAAAAAAGATGAACAAATAGATAAATTAAATTTAAGAGAAATTTTGTCTTTACTATTGAATACAAATTCATGATTATAAATTTTCTCAATTTTTCTATTTAATCAGCAGTCAAGTTTCTTATATGACAACACGTTACTATATAATTCTATAAGAATGTAAATAAATATTACCTACATTTAACTAAACTTTAAATGTATATTAATAACAGTTTTCACTTTTGAAAACCATTCTTACAATTACAATAAAAAATATATAGAAGTTCTGAAAAACACATGATGTGCAATAGGAATTAATAAAATTCATAACAAAATGCTTGAAAAAAATATTTCTAAAATCTTATTTAATGACCCACATTAAGGATGCTTCTCTGCCAAATGTCTAACAGCCTAAACCAAGCTCAAGATAAAAAAATACTTAATTTTCATGTATAATTTATGACCCTGAAGATAAAGACTGGTAATTCTAAGACTATCACAATGGTTATTAAAATTTTAAGATAAACTCTAATTAAATGAGGTAAAATAATTATGAACTTTTCAATCTTTACAGGGAGAATACATCCAGTTAGGAGAGAGAATGAACAAACTTTATTTCAATTTATTTAACAAATGATAATTTCTTTTCGATGCCCCTAAAAGCTCATCTTTTTTTCTTTTTCTTCCAGGAATTAAGACAATTCTCATTTCACATATTTCTAATTTTCATTAAAATGGTGAGAAATGGATATCACTTTTCTCACAAAACTATTATTGGAATTCCTCATGCTACAGTACCCTTAGGAACAAGGGGAAAGTTTTCGTAGTACCTCCTTTTCTGAATTGCTTCTGCACCCTTAGATAAGCTTTGCATACCCCTAAATTATGCATACTAGTTTGAGAACCTCCTAATATAAATCCTTATCATGATATATTATGGAATGACAACGTAGCTTACCTTGCTTGTATATTCCAGAAACAGAAAATTGTTACTTAACATATGGCATGTGATCATGAATTTTGTGGAAATTTAGTCATTCAAATAAGTCACAATAAATCCATAATTATCTTAATAAAACCTTTTATATTTGCACGATACCTCCTTTTCAGCACAAATCTACTAAACATGTTTTTTATATCAGTGTTTCCTAACCTTTTTATCGTAGATGACCGGTCAATGTTGGATAATGTACCGCAGCCCACTGAAGAGGGATATTGATCATTTATATTTTAAATCGTTTTAAATTAATAAATTCAATTTAATTGTATTTAAACATGCCTTCAGAATAAAATAGTTACACCAAAAATAAATATTAAAAAAAAAAAAATAAATAAATAAAGCTATTCCAACATAGAATATAAAGTAATTTCCATAAAAGTCACACAAACCCAAGAGAAATACACCACAGTAAATAAAATGTGAATGATTTCATGTTCCTTTCATGATCCTGTACTATTTGATCCATGAACCGATACTGATTCTAGTCTGCAACCTGGGAGTTGGGGACCACTGCTTTATATGACCTGCACCCTTGTGACAGATTACAAAAAAACGTAGAATATTTTTCACATTCAATGTGTTAAACTAGCTTTTAACTAAATCAATTTAGGAAAGAAAATTACATTGAATAAATTTAATTTTAAGTTATTTAAAAAATTTTAAAAGGTAAAATATTAAACATGTTTTTTATAAAACATGTTTCTATGAATTTAAATGAGATTACATATTATAAATTAAATATCCTACAGCAATTTTTTGTTTAAGGAAAAAAAAACTGTGATAAACTTTTATATAATATTCAAGTATGCACTCATAAAAATATTTAACATTGGGAAATATCAAACTACTTTAAAGTCATCACCGAAATCAACTGATTAAAAATATTCTCAAATTCAAGTGAATAACAATTGCTAAATTATACTCTCATGGAAATCTCTCTTGCTCTTTTTCCTTTAAATACATTTAATGAAAAGTAATTTCATAGAAATTATTAATATAATCTTAATATTCAATATCAGAAAATTCATCAAAAACTTTTTTAAAAAAAATTGGGTATTTTATATTAATGGAGGACTGTCCTCAAATTGATATGAGTTTTAGAAAAAACTTTTTTCTATTTATTTTACTGTAATAAAAAGAGCTAAAAAAGGTAATTTGCAAATTCTTTAAATAAATAATGGTTTATATTTTTAAATAATAAATTAAAGGGGGTTTTTTTTGTATTTAACAGAAAAAGCTGAGGATTTATTTTTTTAAATAAAACCATGCCCAATAAATCATAGTGGCTCTATTCCCCATTCTATGATCTCATTTGTCTCACAATACATATAAATTACCTAAATTTAGTATATTCTTCCCAAGATACAGAAATGCACATTTTCTTTTGCATAATTGTTGAACTTTTATTGCTAAATATTTCCTAAGAATTCAATAAAAAAAATTAAAAAAGTATTTAAGTAATTAATAGCTAGAAAGATGCAGAATTGCAAAAGTATAAATAGAGAGGGACTATACAAAAACTTACAAAATAAACAAGGGAAAGATTTTGGACTTCAAACCCCTCCCATAAGTCAACAGAATTTTAATTTTTAACAATGATTACATTTTGGTGCTTTCGTCCAGATTTTTTAAAAAGTATAACCTCTCCCATGAAAACAATGTGTGCGCCACTACCTGGACCAACTAGTCATCAGTTAATGAGTCTGTTACTCTATCTCTCGACTATTTTAATCTCAAACCCAAAATACTCTATATTAGTAATAGGCAAATAGCACCCTATTGGCTTCATGCGGACTTACAGTTTTTTTTGTGGCATACCAGGTCAGAAAACCAAATAAACAGAAAATATTCTTTATGTTTGAGTAGCATATAATTGTATGTCAAATTTTTCTTGCATTAAGATCAACAAGAGTAAATATAGATGCAAGTTAACTGACATAAACTTGCAGATTGTGATGAGAAATTCATCAAGCAATCTCACTCCTGATTTTAAAAAAAAATGTAGAAAAGTGTGGTAGAATACATTAATCTCAAACTGATTCCAAAATTAAATACAGTCACTTAAAAAAGTATTGGGACACTTGGCATGCATAACTCTAAAGCCATTTATAAAAAGTATTTATCACATTAAAAACAAAAACAAAATGAATTAAGAAATATTTTAACATTTGGTGTACAGTATATAAGGAAAATTTTATTAGTATTATAGAATTGTAATTTGTTCCAGCTTTTCAAACATAATTCAAAGGCACACTGGAGTCAAAAAAGTATTGGGACACTTTTGAAATGAGAAATTTAACAAATATACAGCACATCAATAGAATTTAATTTCACACATCTTTTTTTAGACTAGAAGTTTATACATAAACCTTTAAACAGATAAGATTATTTGCAGAAAAAATGGCGAGAAACAAAGATATATCGGTTGGTGTGTGAAATCTTGTTATAAGTCACTGGAGAGAGAGAAAGATGTAACGTCGTCAGTCATTCGTACACAAAAAAAATTTGTTACAGCCTCATTTTAAAAAATTTAATTAGAATTTAATAGCTTCAAAAATATTCATTAAATAGGCCAAGGCCGGGCGGACAGTCTTTATCACTCGAGGTCAATCCCTAGCTTTTCCGGGCTCCAGTTTACTCCATGGCTCTATCTCTCCAAGTTTCTCCTCTCTCCGTTCGTTCCAGTCTTTTTCAAGTCTCCTTCTCGTCCCTCCGTCTCTTTCTTTTTTTTCCAAAATTCACCCCTTTTAAACACCAGGGGCGGGTCCACCACACGCCCCTCGTTTTCCTCATTGGCAGGTCAAAAAAGAAAAGGTCTGCCCTCGTCTTCCTCATTGGCAGGTCAAAGAAAAGGTCTGCCCTCGTCCCCGGGCCACTTTCGTCTCCCATTTGCGCGGTAAACACAAACACATTCCTCATCCGTCTGGAATCCAAGGGCGCCATAACTCTCATCCATTCATCTCACACCGGGGCCTCACAGCCCCACTCTCAATGCATCGACTTCTATTCAAAACTTTCATAAAGGAATGCCTATTGACACCGGCATTCCTTAGCCATTGTAGATTCCAGACCAGATGTCTGCGCTTGTCCGAGGCCAGACAACAAACAATGACCCCATGGCCACCTGCACCTGTCATCCAACATCTGTTTGGGGATGAATGGATAGGGTGATTTCAGATGAATTGACAGGGTGGGTTCACATCAATCGAAGACGTTACAAAGAGATGAAATTAATTCGCTGTATAGGAAATATCTTGAAATTGAGTAAGTCTGTTTATAACGTCATTGACAGGTTCAAAAAAACAAATAGTGTTGAAAACAAGCAAAGATCATGTCGTCCAAGAATATTTAATGAACATGAAGAGAGGTGGATTGTGACACAAGTACACTTTAATCCAAAAAAAGTGCAGTAAAAATGACTTTGCAATGTAAAAGTATGTTCGGAAAATCAGTAAATCCTGAAATAGTCAGAAATGTTTTGAGAAAACATAAGTATCATAGCAAAGTACCTCAAAGAAAGCCCTACATCAGCAAAGCAAATAGACAAACTAGGTTGACATTTGCTAAAATGTATGCAAAGCAGCCTACAGAATATTGGGAAGATGTAATTTTTGTTGATGAAAGCAAATATAACATTTTCGGATCGGATAGCAAGCAAAAAGTTTGGCGGAAATCAAATACAGCAATGCATGTCAAAAATTTACAGCCTACTGTCAAATATGGAAGGGGTAATCAAATTGTCTAGGGCTGCATGACAAGTTCTGATGTCGGGAACTTACATTTTATAGATGGGGTATAATGAATAAATATGTCTATCTTGATATTCTCGAGTGAAATTTAAAGAAAAGTGCGAGCAAGCTGGGAATCTCAGGACATTTTAAATTGTACCAAGATAATGACCCGAAACATACTGCAGATGTTTACAAGTTATGGGTCCTCTACCACTGTCCTAGTGTTATTAAGACTCCTCTACGAAGTCCAGACCTTAATCCCATTGAGCATGTGTGGGATTATTTGCAACAAAAACTATATGAGCACCAAATTTCTAACAAGCAGGATTTAAGAAAATATTTGGTCGAAGAGTGGATCAAAATTGATAGATCGTTTTGCAAAATATTGATCCAATCCATGCCAAATAGGTTTCAAAAGGTCATAAAAAATATGGGACGCCCAAGATATTAATTTGTAAGTTTGAATTGTTTTTTCTTAATTTATTTGGAAGTGTCCAAATACTTTTTTTGAGTACACTTTTTAACTCGATTTCTTTTATTTTCAATTTTAACCACATAATTGCATTAATGTATGAGTTTTGTTCAAATTATTATTATTTGTATTTACCAAAATAACATTTATTTCTTTTATTTGGTCTCATTTGTATGTTTAAATAAAATATTAAAATAAAAATCTATGAATTGGTAGTGTGTCCCAATACTTTTTTGACAATGTATGTTAACAGCTGAAAATATGAAATTAACACAATAAGTAAAATAAAAAAAAAATGGCCACTCTTTTAATTTATATTGATGGATTTTTATGATACATTTTATACCTTTTCTGAGATGCAAAGTTAATTTTTGAATGCAATCATTCTAAAAAGGCCTCTGCTAAGTGACCTCGTGCCAAAACAATTGATCACCCTTTCTCCATGTGATATAAAAGATTGGCATGAGTCCTCTTCTTAATTGTCATTACCTAACATCTGTTTGTAACCAAGTCAGACACAAATATAATTCATTGTTTTACTTTACTAAGATGCAAATACTAAGGATTGTTTAACACACATTTGAACTTTTCTGAAACTACACAGGGGCTACTAATAAGCCATAGTTAAGTGGCAAGGTCAACATCTGACTACACAAGCATCCCTTCTCTAAATTTTTGCACCATGCCAACAAGAGGACTTTTGAGCCTAAGAGATTTCATGTGCATCAAACTCCCTATGCAAATTCTTTAGTCAAATCAGGACTGAAACTAATACATGACGGAAACCCCATCAGCCACAAGTTCATGACCAGCTAGTTACAGCAAACCTGCAAGAATAAAAACTGAAATATGAAACACCTTAAGAAAAATTTGAACTATATTTTTATTTTCTGTAATAAATCCTAAAAAAATTCAAAGGAAAATAAATAAGAAATTGAATTTCCTTCCTTCATTTGGAAAATATTTGCAAGACAACTAAAACACTTATTTAGAAGTAACTTGCTATATCTCTATCCATTTTTGTTTTTGTAATATAAACTTAGAATCAATATTTCATCAATTCATAAACAATGATAGGTCTTT
>BMAV01019795.1:31317-52276 GCA_019973955.1 Trichonephila inaurata madagascariensis | reverse complement strand
TGGCAACAACAATCTTAACGAATCGTTTGACTGAAAACACATGATTGTATTTAAGGCGATATGGTACCATCTTTAAAAATTTTTTTATTTTTAATATTTGATATTTGGTTTTAATTGTATTTTATAAAGGTTAATATTTAATAATAATTCCATACAAAAAAATTTTAATTTGTTGCAAAATGTTTGTAAAATTTAAAGTTTTTAAATTTTTTTAAACATTTTTTAAACCCCTAAGGCTTTTTTAAATATGTTTCTTTTCTTTCAAAAAATTTTTTCCAAGTACCTTATAATATACTACATAAAACTGTGCATGGGTTTATTTCTGCTACTGCTCTTTAATTTTTTATTAATTTTTTTATAGTTAAACTTACAAAAATTCTCGAAAAAACATTAATTTTAATTTTGAAATTTTTTAGAAAAAGTACTAAACATGTTAGAGCTAATTCAATGCACAGTTTTACAAAACATACATTTCAGAACATGTATAAAAAGTTTCAAACCCTTACTTCAATTATCAAAAAAGCCTTAGGGTTTTGAATAACAGTGAATGTACAAAAATTCAACATGGAGAAAAATGAGTTTAAAGTTTTCATTTCTTAAATAGCATGATAAAAAATTCCTCCAATAATCTGAAACTTTTATGTAATGTTAATTAGTTTGTTTCAAACTGCTTACCACAAATTTTTAAAAAATTTACAAGAATAAAAGAATATACTTGTATAATGAATATATAAACAAAAAGGTCAATATTTCATAAAACATTATCTTAACAATTTTTAAAAAAATTACACACGCATTTTAGAGTTTATTTCATGCGCAGTTCTATACTACTATAATAAACAACATGTACACAAATATTCATACTCTTTTTTTCCATAATTTTAAGAGCCTGAATATATTCACAAAATCCATAGGCTCTTCCAAAATTTACTCGCAAAGAAGCATTTTTGCAAGTATTACATAAAAAGATTTGTTAATGCATTTTTATCAATAATGACGTATGTTGGAGATCTGGATATACTATATTTTTCATCCAAACGAGAAAAAGTATTGCATTCTTCTTCAAGTTTTGCACACCTCAAGTTAGTGTTTTGAGAAACTTCTGAACTTGTCTTAGCATCTGAAAACCACCTCTTCAAAGCTTTCGTTGTGGCAGATTTAGTACGTTTTTTAGGCCTAGGCATTTTAACTTTTTGGAGAAATAACCAAATTCCTTGTCGTAAAGCAACTTTTCTTACTCTTCAGAACACAGAGTACAAAAATATAGTTAAATTTGTAGGGACAGAACTTCAAAGAAAACGCAGTAGAATAACTCTCATATAATCAAAACAAAACAATTATTTCATTTCAGCTTAAACACTCATCAGCGTGGAGTAAAAAAAAAATTATTTCCTTATTTATCAAGCTCTTTTCTAGCAGACGATCTGAAAAGTGGGCGTGGCAGCTTTGTTTAGTCTACTGACATGCAGCAAAAATGGATAAATAACTGAATAAAAAATATAGATACAACTCTGAAATTTTGCAGACACATTAAGAAGGATTAAAAGCATCATATAAGCCAATAAAAAAAAATCGATAGTTTGATAATTTTTAGGGTACCATATCGCCTTAACATGTCACTATGACGTCTCATAAATTTGTGAACTGATTGGATGGAAACAGGTGACTTTAGTTATCATGTGACTATGACGTCTCATGAATTTGTGAACTGATTGGATGGAAACACGTAACTTGAGTTATCATGTGACTATGACGTCTCATGAATTTAGCCCATTGAATATTTCATCAAGGAAAAATTGCGCTCAATAAGAAGTTCTTCAGTATGTCAAAAATTTATCAGTTCAAAATTTTTTCCCCCTTTTTTTTTTTTATAAAATATTAGTTAACTTTCTGATACACATTTAAAAGCTGATTATATGTAACTTATAAATTAAAAAAAAACACTTGAGATATATATTATTTTATAAAATGAACTCTTTCATATGTGATACACATGTTGAAGCTTATTTAAGTTTTTGTATTCTTTATTTGAAATAATGAAGCCTTTTATAGTTTCTCCTTCTAGTTAAGTTCAAGAAAATTTGAATGACGATTACAGAGTTCGAAGTTCGCTTCCGACTCAACTACAGAAGATTGAGAATTTCATACTTGAAAACAAGTAAGAGGTACGATAAAGTATATTTATTTCAAGAAATTCAGTTTACTTTGCCTTTATTTCAAGACAAAAATAGAACCTAAGATATAAACTTTTTCTTTATCAAATAGAAAAGTGCGCGTATTTCTAATTACTTTCATACAAATTAAAAACGCACATTTCAATTTACTGTTCTCATTGAAGTGATAACTTCTTTAAAGGCGTTTTGCTGGAGTGATGGGGTGAGTGAGCTTGAATGATGCGTTTTAAAAAGCCAAGCATTGTTACGCTCGGGTTTGTAACGCTCGTAAAAATGGTAACAATACTACTGAATGGTAACAATACTACTAAATCATTTGGATTTAATGAGTCATGTATCGGAGAAATTTGTGCAGCGAAATGTAGAGCAGAATGAGTGAGTGGGTGAATATTAACGTCACACTGTCCATCTTCACGAGGTGCTTTTGGCAACGGACCTCGTAATTTTGAACCATGGTCAAGTGACGAGGACGACACCTGAGCTGCCACTCCTTTCTCCTAACTACGACACCATATCAACGGGAGGACGTTTGAGTTCACGACAGATTTAACGTGCATCGCTCCCCTACACGGTGGGTCTTTAGTGGTACTGGGCTCGAACTCCTGACATGCCTGCCATGATCCGATACCTTAACCACTGGGCTACCACAGCCCTAGGGTAGAAAATGGACAAATAATTCTAATAGTTACTATTTATATTTCACCAAATCAAAGTGTAGAGAAAATTATCGAATTCATTCACAAAATTTAGTTGCCTACACTGTATGTGTGAAGCCGGATCAACTCTTCTGAACAAATTGCCTATTATTTTAAGTGGGGATTTTAATGTAGATTTTTCAAAAGACAAATCAAAGCCTTTAGTAGATTTTTTAAAATCAAAATTCAATTTAATTATGCCAAATGATCGAAATGAAAGCACCACAAAGTATGAAACAAGGCTTGACGAAGTTTTTTTTTAAATATTTAAATAATTTTGAATCTCTAAAGTATTTATAACCTATTTCAGCTACCATAAACCTATTGTTTCCTTCTTAGAATACAATTAATGCACAAATATGATTGCATATTTTGCAGAAATATTACTTTATGAGTACAGACATATATGAATAAATAATTTTATAATACAATTCCCCTAATTTTTTATTCACCTATTCCCTGAAATAACGTTACAAAATTTGAAGTTATCACTTCTGTCGTGTGGTCATAAGCACACACACTTTTTTTTTTTACTTAAATGTATTTTTATCAATCTATGTATACAAAAATGGACTTTTGTATATATGACCTCTCTTCACTCCTGCACCGTTCAAACGATCACTGAAAATTGGCATTTATACGTATTTTTTTTGAGAAGGTGTTTTTTTTCTTTTGCTATCCTCTTTGTTGCAGCTCCCCACCAGGAGGCGCTACAGCATATCCACTTCTGCACCGTTCAATCCATCGCCAAGTTGCCAACAGGGTCGCAAAAAATGATAACAACTTGGCTCTATCGCCAACATTTCGCTATGTTTCCATTGAATCGACCTTATATTGTAAGGAACAGCGTTGCTTGCGAGTCTCTTAAAGTTTTAGCATAAAATTAATACAACAGAAAGTAATATTATTACACATCCAGATACGTTATTTACACTGTTTTAAGCATTCATTATACAAAATTTGTAACACTATGTTACTATTGCGTCGGATGGGTGGCGTGGTTGGTTTGTCGCTGGCCTTCTGTGCCCAAGATTGCGAGTTCGACCCCTGCTCAAGTCGATGGATTTTCATGATGCAGAAAATTGACAGCAGCCATGTCGTATGATTATACGGCATGTAGATATTCCCTAGGGAGTGCTCTAGGCAAAATTAAATCCTAGTATACAAATTCGCATCGTCAGAGCTCAGATTTCTCCTTCAGGGTGGAAACTAGGCATCAAAATTACCTGCGGCGATGGTATCCAACAACATGGCACCGCACTAAAAAGATATACCGGCTTTCGGTGAATGTACTAGGTAGATTTATGAACTCTGTTATATTAACTGTTAATAATCTGCCATTAGAAATAAAAAAATGGTACTTTTTCTGAGCAGAGATCAGCTTAGAAAGAAGTTTTCAAAAACCGACCCTTAAGGTGTTTCGGGGCGTTACAAATAAAAAATATCCTTTTTATCGGCTATTAGAACTACAGACTGAAAATTTAACAAACATGAATTTTTGTTCAGCTGAGTTGTGCAAAAAGTTTTTTTTTTTGTTTAATTTGTAATTCACGTAAAATCATTAAAAACTTCTTTATCCTTCAATCTGTATTGTTTAATTTTTCAGTTCACCCGTGCGAAGAACTGGTCTACCAGCTAGTCTAAAATAAAATAAGTTCTGTATTTTACGTTTTAAAGACACGCACACACAAACCCCCCAAAAATCAGCAAATTTACGATAAAAAACTATTTTTTTTTTGAACAAATTTTATAAAGACATATCTACCTATCAAGACTTTTTCAAATTTCACATTTTTCAGTGAGATACGTATATTTTTCATCATATAGAAAATGACTCAATATTTTCCAAAAGATTTTAAAATTATTATTATTTTTTTAACTCAAAATCCACAATTTTCTTATACTTGATTGCATCTATCCACTTCCCTAAACTTTTTATACTATCCCAACAACACGTGCTGTCGTTAGATGCATCTTCCTCATAAATGCAATACTTACTATAACATGCTACGGGTATTGGGCTACTGCCTTTGACGAAATCACACAAAATCAAATCCTGTTATTGATCGCCACATTACACCATCTGAGATTTTTTTACCAAATGTTGTACTTTCAAGAACATCGAGCATATAAATGCTGAGTACACACATGGACAAAAAAAAAAATAGCGCACCCAGAAATAATTGCGGGATTGTAACGAAACTTGGCTTGAAGGTCTTGAAACTTGGCAAATGATTAGAAATGCAGCGAGATTGCGCAATATGTATCGCCGGTTGAGGGCGTTTAACGTCGTTTTCCGTGGAGTATAAAACATATAACCAAAGATTGTCTGGGTATGCTGAATATTTTACAACGAAAGAGCTCAGTTAGACATGCCATTACGCCATTTTCGGAGACAATATGAGCAGCTGAGAGGGGGAGAATAATCAACATGAGGGAAGCTGGGTGGTCAATTAGACCGCTCTGATTGTGTTGTGAGGTGGTGTTGTGACCAGTGGATCCGAGAGATATCATTTACACGAAGACCAGGCTCAGGACGCCCTAGACAGACCAGTCGTCCAGAAGTCCACCACATCATAAGAAATGCAAGAGTACAGCCAACTGCTTCATCAGCCGCTATCCAGGCACAGTACCTTCACTAGGGGCCCCTGTGTCTTCTCGAACCATAGGAAGGCGCCTGGCTGAAGGACATTTGGGATCGCGGCCCCCATTACGCGTGCTGCCCTTGACGCCCACCTATCGATGCCCACCCATCGACACATCTGTTTGGAGTAGTGCTGCGCACGAGGAAACTGGATTGCAGTGGAATGGAACCAGGTCATCTTTGGCGATGAGTCCAGTTTCAATCTCAGTAGTGATGCCAATCGTGTTCGTGTGTGGAGACTCCGTGGTGAACGCCTCAATCCTGCCTTTGCTTTACAGAGATACACCGCTCCCACAGCTGGTGTGATGGTATGGTGTGCCATTGCCTACAATACTCGGTCACTCCTAGTATTGTTTCGTTTCACGACAGCCCAGCGGTATTTTCATGACATCCTACAAACACATGTGTTGCCACTCATGCAACGGCTCCCAGAAGCAGTTTTTCAACAAGACAATGTTCGGCTTCACACGGCAAGGGTGTCACAAGACTGTCTCCGCACTGATACTACCCTTCCCTGGCTTGCCCTATCCCCAGATTTGTCTCCAATAGAGCATATCTGAGATCATTTGTGACGGCGAGTTGAGCATCCCATGAGTTTGAGCGAACTATAGGCAAGGTTACAGCAAATATGGAACGAAATGTCTCAAGACATCATACAGAACTTGTATGCCTGAATGCCGGATCATATCGCATCGTGCATTCGCGCTAGAGGGGGTTCAACAGGGTATTAAATCCTGCGTTCTTTAGCCTTTTTCTCTGAAATAAATGATTCTTTGATTTTCTAATCATTTACTTATATCAAAGAAGTAGTCATTACGAATATAAAATTTCGTTTCATTTTGACGACTCCTTCTTGGTGCGCTAATTATTTTGTCTATGAGTGGATTTGCTTGTTTTAATTGACAATGATTCTGGTCACCACAACCTCATCAGTGTGTTGCAGTTCTGCTGGACATGGATATCTTAAAACTCGGGTAGAACCTTTACACGTACCTCATATATCATAATTTTATCCGAAAATTTAAAATTTTTTATTAAAATTTTAAGTAACGTAAACATATTTTGAAATAACATTCCTATTTGAGTAATAAAATATCGTAGCATATTTATATGGGATCTATAGTTTAACTAAACATTTCATAATCTATATTAAAAAAAACTTGCTTGGCACATTTAATTGTTTTACCTTTTAAAAGTTAATGAGTCGCCCATCCGGTACAGTGGTTAGCGACGCTGACTGCTGTGCCGATGGGATTGGGTTCGAATCTCGGAAAAGACCCGGACTTTTGTAAATGTGTAGTACCTTCGCGGTATGGGGGTACTTTCAATAGTCGTCGAGCCACAAATCCTCTCGTGAGGTTGGTGGAAAGTGAAGAGAGGTGGAAGGCCCCTGACCACCCTCAGGGTGTTCTCCCTCAAAATTGGGGTGAAACCGAGCTAAATTGTTCTGTCACCTGTATGGTACTCAAAGCTGCGGGTAACGACATGTGTCACTTAGCCCTTTACCATGATGAATTTCGTGGGCCTTGATCTGGCCTTTGCCGATCAGGTGGCATTAGTAACATCAACAAAAGTTAATGATTAAGTTTAGAAACCCACAAAATGAGTTCTTTTTATTTTTGTTTAAATATGGGCTTAACTTTCAAGAAAATATCGAAAAATTATATTAAATTTTAAGTTACGTAGAACAATCATGTGTTCTAATAAGGAGTATATGTTAGAAAAATGATGAATATTTTCGGAACTCAAAAAGCTATTTTAATACTCTTAGAACAAATTATATGTACGTTTTTAATACATATTAAATATCCAATTCATATATATTTTTTACTTATTTATACACAATGGGAAACCGGGGTTTTAATTTGAAACTCGACTTAAGCATATCTTCGATTGCTATCTGACCGTTAATTTAAAATTAATTGATCCGTATGTTGATTTCTATTCCATCAAAAATATTTAAGTAATTTTTTAAAGGAAAATATTATTGTAACAGAAGAGATTATAATAATAATTTTTAATTTAAGACTTATTTTAGAGATTTAACAGCATAATTTGCTCTTTCATAATTTAATATTATAAATATTTTTTTTCCTTCAAAAATAGAATTTTTATGAATCTGAAAGCAAATTGATAAATGAAGAAATTGATTCATAGCACTTTAGATTTGTTGTTGCAATAAATCTGCGCTAAAAAGAATAATTTTGCAAATACAATTTTATGATCTGTTTGATAGGAAAAAAATATTTTGTTTATTAATCACACAATTTCTCTTTCTTTAAAGCTGATTTGTATGTCTCACATTAAGGTATACGAATACGTTAAAATGTTCAATTTTTTCAGAGCATCTCTTGTTTCTATGTATCTTAGAAGTCCTAATGTTGAAGAATTAGTAAAGCACGAAAAACCGAAAATGGATATTTAAGTTACCGGAAGTCAGCATTTAAATGCCCTTAAACTCACCAAAAAGGATTTAAATACCATGTTGTTTTTAAAATGTAATTTTAACAAACTTTTTTGATTTAATATAACAAATAGTTACTCATTTTGAGAGTATTTGAAAAGTAAATCTAGCAATACTTTAATTATTTTTTTTTTATATTAGACTTGAATCGATAAAAACTCTGTTTAGTTGCGAAACAAGAGTTATTAGCTTTATTTGATGGAATATCAGTAAACTATTAGTTGGCATTATTATTTTAATAACTATGGAAATCACAAAAATAAAAGTTATTTCCATAAACTTCAGTACAAAGGAAATAGGTACCATAATAAAGTTTCAATTTTAGTACCGATTTAAGTATTCCAACTTGAGTGAATCAAAATGCTAATTACTTTTTTAAAACATGCAGACATTCCACAAAACAATGAAAACAAATTATTTTTAACCTAGAAATTTTGAGTAATATAATTTCGTTATCATGATGTCCTGTGCGTTTTGAAAGAAATGTTATTAAATTTTCATGTAGGATCTTTTGAATGTTCCTAAATTTTCTTCAAAATTCCTTATAAATTTATCAATTTTCTGAAGTTTAATTACTTTATTGTAAATGTTACATAAACATAGCTTATTTATATATAAATTGTAGTTAAATAAAGGTCTGAGGTTTTTTGTAAGTAATTTTTTTTAAAATAAGTTCTCCGAATGTATTCGTATACCTTTAGAGAAAATTAGCTCCAGCACTTAAGTCGTCTGAGACACTTAAATGCAAAAAAAAAGTCAACCGATTACGATAAAATATATCCTGTATTTTCGTCCATTTTAGAAATATCTAAGCTTTCTTTAACGTTTTTTAAAGTACTTGCAATTAGTTTACTCTTTACTTAGAAATACTCTTCATTTAGATAAGTATTCAAGATTAAAAGAGTCCCATCTGGCTTAAATCACAGAATTTCTCTGCATGATAAAATTTAACTGATTCGCGGTTTATGTTGCTTTAGAACTATTCTTTAGGTACCAGGTGACCTATACGCAAAGATTAGATAACACTTTTATATAAACCCTTTTCATAATATTTGAAGTTTCTTCCTTGAAAAAGGGTAAGCATTTTATCTTACAAATATTGATAACGTACCATTTCAATCTTTTAGTTTTAGCTTATTATGCGTTTTAAAATCATGTACGAGTATATGTGTAGTAAGGATAGCAAAACAGTTATATTGGAAAAAAGTTTCCGAATTCAGGTAGTACATTCAATAGCTTACATCAGTGATTCTCAACATTTTTTTTTCTTGTTGCGGTACACTATTGAGAATTTAAAAATTTGGCAGCACATTAGCAATAAAATAAGTTTAAAAGAATTTTATCTATAATACAATGTGAAATAGTTTATGATAATATTTTCCAATGTTAAATGAAATAATATGCATGACAAAGACAGTAAAATGTGCATCGAGTAATTAATTACAAATTAATTATAAGAGAATACATTTAATACAAAATTTGAGCTCGATTACTTTTTATAATTTCGTTTATATTGGATCGTAAAAATGATAATGTCACTTTCATTTCGTCATCTACATTTAAAAGTCTCGATCTTTTTTTTTTCTTCTCGTTTTTATACTTGTTGAAGCTGAAAATTTGAATTCACGCAAATAAAATGTAGAAAATTTTAACAATATTTTTAAATATTTTTTTTCGTCTGTTATGGAATAATCACCTCTATTTTTAATCCCAAATGAATTAATTGAATCTTCTGAACGTTTTGAAATTAAATCTCTATTATTATAGAGCGAAATTAACTCTTCTTCATTCAGAGTTAATTCATATACAGACAAATCCATTATCACAAATGGATTACGAACCCAATCAAATTTTTTTACATCTAAATTTAGGAAGTAATGAATATAACTCTCTCCTCTTGTGTAGTCAGATGGTCAATAACTATTTTGTTCGTATGATTCGGTTCCGGATTTTTTTTATTTGTTTTCTCAGATTATAGTTAATAATTTTTAAGGAAATTGGCGACACATTTTAAGAACGCAAAAGTGCCGTGGCACAGTGGTGAGTATCATTGCATATTTTTTACATCATGCTGAATTTATTTTTTCTGTTTTATGTATAATTTCATAAAATTATTATAAGAATTAAATTAGACTGAAGTATATAAATTCGATTTTCACAATCCAACTTACGATGTTAATTGTGGAAAAAAACTCAACTATAAATCGAAGTATATATGTATATATATATATATATATATATATATACAGAGAGAGAAGGAGAGTTAATCTCTTTGTCATATTTTCTACTAGAAAGACAGAAATTACTCGTATACTTAAGGTAAATGAAACCTAGGAAACAGGTACCAGAGTTTTAAAAAATATAGATGCTGCAGTATTATAAACATTACTTACTTAAGTAATGCTTATTTTCATTACTTACAGTTCTTATGTATAAAATAATTTTTTTAAAAGTGGAATTGGGGCCAGTTTTGTGTCTAGTTAACCTTCACCTTTTCTGTTTACCTTTCTGAGTGAATTCCTAGTAAAAAAAATGGATAGAATTTCTAAATCCATTACAGGAAAAAGGTAACTTCCCTAAAGTTGCATTTAAAAATGCGTCGTCCTCGCTGAATCTGCGTACAATAATGAAGTTACTATCAGATTCTGGATCAAAAGGCGAATTCAAAGCTTAATATTATTGGTTGAATTGTAGCAGCAAAGAGTATAAAATTATCAGCACTAAAAGATTATATAGTACGTGTATTAAGATACGTACTACAGTTACTTGAGGAACTCTAAGAATATTTTTGTATTTATCTATATATTACAAAGGTTAAAATAAAACTAAAGGAATAAATAACTTTAACTGTGTAATTTGTGAATACGTAGATATCCATTATATCTAATTAGGAAAAATGAATATTCTTGATAAATTTATGATGATAAACTATTAATCTTGAAAAGAATTTAACCCTTAACATTTAGAATTTTTTTATTCAAATAACTATTAATATAATTAATTGGGTACTTTTCAATTAAACAGTACTTAATAAAATATTTATATTTTTTTTTATTTTTCTGAATTTTTTGAGAGAAGAAATTTACGTTGTAGGTAATTAATAACAATACTTCTGAATATTGATGCTTTCCCAATGATGTACTTTTGTAATATTAAATTTAAATTCATCCCTTTTGTCATAAATATTAGTAGTTATTACTTTAATTTTTAATTGTATTTCTATATTTAGAAAATTTGCTTCACTTCATAGTTGTTACTACTTGTATGTATCAAATTAAGGTATTCAGGATAAAAGTTTGAGTTTGTTTGAATTTTTCTTGCAAACAAAGTATGATAATACCACCTATTTAACGAAAATATAGCATTCAGAAATATCTGTGTAGCTATTTTCCCAAAAATGTAAATATAAATTTGCTAGTGGGCCACCTTGTGGCAAACCTTTAATAAGTTGATAGTAATTACCATTATAATTTAAATAGTTCTGTTTTAGTACAAACCTAATGTGAGAACTAAAGTTATCATAACTAATAGCATTTAACATTTTTAAATAAATCGTTTTTATGGAATCTCAAACGTATTTTGATCGTATCACCAGTGTTGAAAAGCTCTTCAAAACCTACACTATAAAAGAAAAATTGAAGATAACTTTTTGTCTTTAACTTTGTTCAATAAGTTGTTTACTAATTTTCATGACTGAAGTTTTAAAATTATTTATTGTGTGTATCTTGTACTATTTAATGTAGAGTTTTACCTGATTTTCTGATATAGGTATTAAAATATAGTTATTATCAATAATATTGCACCTTAATAGCTAAAGTTATTCTTTACAAAACTTCACATAAACCAATTTTTGAAAATTATGTTCATTAGTGCAAAATGCAGGTATAAATAATGGTACAATTTCCGTAATTTTCTAATTTAATAATTCATTTATTGATTTGTATTTGAATTCAATTTATTCCAGAATGCTTTTATTCAATCAGTTATAGAGATACCCCGAGAAATAACAAATAATGTGTTTTAAGAAAATTGTAAAACAAATTTTCAAATATATTTTCTGATTTTGTATAAATTTTTCATTTAGCATGATGAAGATCTTCCTTGTGTTATTGCTCGTTGGTTGCGCCACGGCAGTTTTGCACGATGGTGAGCCCATTTACCCTTTTTCAATTTTTAATTGCTTCAAAAATAGTTCTCAAGTCGCTCTGAGAGTTTTATTTTTACTATATATTTCGGTCAAACATTTATTTATAATTATTTTAAAACTTTTTAAAGTATCCTTCCAACGAGTAAAACTTAAGTACTTTAGAACGTTTAAAATAATTCTTAAAATGCTTAGGCATCGCCATATTGAAGTTTCGAAGAGTTACGATTTTATCAAACATGTAATAAGTGCCTTTGTTAATGTTATTTTGCTTGAATAAAAGGTTGGAAACCATTCAATATATTCTGTGTTATCTTTCACAGCTTGAAAAGAATCAAATATTATTTATAACTTCAGATAAATGACATCTAACAGTCTCTATTATTCCCTTTAAGGTACCCGATTACGTTCGGAACCGTGATTTTGCAAAAGCGTATAAATGGATAATATTTATGGCGTTTAGTGTCACTTAGATTAGAAAATGTATATAAAATTGTTTTAAGAATAGTATTGCAATAAAAAATTATTTAAGTACAATATTTTGACAAAAAATGAACATAGAATGACCCATTTTCAAAATATTCTCCTTTTGTGAAAATTGCTTCTATTATAATAATATTTTGCCTGTATATAGCTCAGACCTCTCTACAGAGGCTCAACTAGAATTTTTTTAAATATATAACTTATAAGTGAGTTTATCTATGTTTTACTACAACAGAGGGGAGAAACTTTAAGAAAAAAACGCCGATAATTATTTCAATGGGTGGTAACTTTGAAAATAATGTGAATTTTTCAAAAATCATAGTTGAGCTTCTGTACAGAGGTCTCAGCTATAGACAGGCAAAATATTATTATAATAGAAGTATTTTTCACAAAAGGAGAACATTTTGAAAAAATGTTGTTCTAAGTTTATTTTTTGCCGAAATATTATAAGTAAATAAATTTTTTTGTCAAAATGTCCTTAAAACAATTTTATACATGTATTCTAATCTAAGTGACACTAAACATCAGGAAAATTATCCATTGCTTCCATCCATGCGCTTTTTTAAAATCACGGTTCCGAACGTAATCGGATACCTAAATTTAGTAAAAAGCATTTGCACTTATTAATTTTAGTTCTACTTTATGTTTCTTAATTTATGTATTCCAATTTATACTTATTAGTTTATATCCTATTTTTTGAATTTTCATTGTATGTTTTTATAATATATAATTCTTTAAAGTAGAAACGTTAGAGTAAAAATATCATACATTTGTTTTGTTCGTTCAATAAATAGGAAAGAATATTTTTTATCACAAATTTATTATTGAAAGGTAATACATACTTAAAGGATTTTAAGTTGAAAGAGAAAATAATATAATTAAATTTCATGATTAAATTTGAAAATTCATCTTCTTTTCAATCCAAACTTCTAAATAATTTGTGCGTAGTGAAAGAAAGTTCCATGAGATTGGAATATGTATTAAAATAATGTTTCTCAATTATTTATTGACAGTATTACTTATTCATTAAATATTATTATTTTTTGTAGGGAATAAGAAAAAAAAAATAGTTGTCTTTTGTTTATGTGCGCAATAATAGTAAATATCATTTAATATAATATGAATTCTAATACAGTGTTTTTGTGCGGTTATTTTCTTATGCGATTTTATTTTTGTGCGACCGCATAAAAAATTCTACAGTATTTCGATGAATTATTGGCTTGTTATATATAAGAATTCATGGAATTTTCTAATATTTTTTTGTGCGGTTATTTTTATGCGGTTCCTATCAACCGCACAAAAACAGGTTCAACAGTAAGTTGATTATATAAAATCTATTCTCATAATGAATGAAATATATAAAAATCACTAGATGAATTGATAGTATTAGGGGATTTTCAAAAACTAAAAAAAATATACTGCTGTTTGTAAACACCACGAAGGAGTCGAAGGAGTCATCAGAATTGTATAAATGTAATACACAAATGACTTGTAGTGCTACAAATAAATAAATAAAGTTTCATAGCAAAAAAATGGTTTTAAGTGTCTGAAATTAGTATCTGGAGTAGCCGCTACGCGCTGCAATGAGTATATGAAATGCCATGGAGTCTAACAGATATTGAATGTCTATTTGTGGATGAGAATTCCATATTGCTTGTATGCGCATCCAAAGCTCGTCTTTCGAAGCTGTAGGACGCGGTTCAGGAGCGAGACGCCGACCAATCACAAATCCCATTCATTTTCAATAGGCGTCACATCCGGGGAATAAGCAGGCAAAGGAAGAAATTGAATGTGTTGGGCTGAAAGGGAGTCTCGAGCATTCCTTGCAACATTTGGGAGTTCATTATCATGTTGAAAGATAGCTCCTGGGGTGCCTTGAAGGAAGGAAAACACTTCAGGCTCTAGAACTTTACGGATGTATCTGTTGCTATTCAGATTACTCTCGATTCGTAGCAACTGAGATTGTCCATGATTCTAAATTGTATCCCAGACCATATATCCGGGTGTTCGGCCACTATGTCGTTCGATAATGCTCTCTGGAAGTAAGCGTTCACCGGCATAGCGTCTAACACGAATGCCGCCCTCATGGCTCCACAAATTAAAGGGAGATTCGCTGGAAAAGACAACTTGTTGCCAATCATCCCACCAGGCTCTGTGTTCTTGATCCCATTGCTGACGCAGCCGTCGATGGTTTAGTTTGATGGGAGTCCTGTATAAAGGAATCCTTGCACTCAGTCCACGGTGCATCAGACATCGAAGAATTGACGAAGCCGACACTAATACACCTGTAGAAGTCGGAAAACAGGCTTCCATATGAATCTAGGAAGCTGTACGGTCATTCCCCACCATGCGGACTAGGTGTCTATCATCGTTGCGCGCTGATGTCCATTCCCAGCTTTTGAGTTGCTCTGTGCTCATCGGTCTACTGCTTCCAAATTGTGGAACTATTCCGCTACGCACGAACTGTTATTGCGCGACAGAAAAGTCCTGTTTCACGAAGGTCAATGATTCTCCCCGTTCAAACTCCATAAGCTATTTAAATTTCGCCTTGTTTCATCATGGAGGCATACTTAGGTCCCACTAAACGTTCGCCTTTAACAATAACCATGCACACGATTTTCAACATCCCACTACTGCCCTCTATTTATACGCTTTCAGAATCAGTTAAGAGGAAGCTGCTGACACCACGAATGCGTGGTGACTCTGAAACTGTACTATGCATAACACCCTATAATTGACATTTGCAGCAAATTTTATTTCACTCGGATGATTCCTTCATGGTGTTTCATTTTCAATAAACAACAACTTACAAATACTTTATTGAAATTAAGGGCTCTTATATCTTAAGTTACAGAATAATACGTAAATTTGATACTTTTTTCCAAACTAAAATAATCTTCCAACATTAATATTAAATCTGACTACCCTAAATGATTGAGAATAGAGTATTTGGATTATACTGCTCAATTTTGCCTGAAAATCAGTTCATCCTTTCTGTATAAAATATATTCCTCACTTCGTTCCCATGTTATAAAGTTAAATTAATATTTAATTGATAAGAGAGAGAGAGAGAGTTAAAGTAAAAAAAAGTTATATGCTATAAAATATTTTAAAATTCATTGAACGTTGAGTTAAAAAGGAATACACATGCCAAAATCACACGAATTTATTTTAATGGTTTCTTTTTAATCTAAAAATTCTTTTTTAAAATTTAACCTTACTTCGACATTGGATCGAGAGATAGAGAGAGTTAAAGTAAAATTAGTAGTATTAAATGAAACATGCGTCTATAATTCTTCAACTAATACGCATAGTTTAAAAGCCTATATTTTTTCCCTTGGTCCATGTATGAACAGACAAGCAGGGGGGCCTCCAAACTCTGAAAAGACAGATTCCTTCCTGGGAGTACATACTACACCTGTGCAATACATAGTTTCGAGAAAAATACGAAAATCAGTAGTCATAGAACATCAAGAACGCTGGTATGTAAAAGTGTGAGTTGGTATACTCGGAGATCACCTGTTTAAACCATATATGTTGATTGGCTTTCGGAACAATTCTACGTGGTATTTCTCCATGATTCTGTAACAACCGGCTAGCGGTTCTTGGTGTTTGGGTTTCGAGTAAAGATCAGACATAAACAGTTTCAACTCAGATTTATTATCCCACTGACTTAAACCATACAACTAAAGGTAGGAAAGGCAATACATAACTAATTAGAAGAGCAATCACATGGCTCAAGGATACTTTACATATGAGTATAATCTACTCCACTTACTTTTGGAGCACTTTGGACTTCTACGCTAGACTTCACGGTAAATCTCTTACTTGTACAACCTCCGGTCTAATTCTTAAGCTCAATCTTATAACTTATTCTCCAATTGTCAATAACTGACCATTCAGCGACTATCCTAACTTCCACGTACCTAAATCTAAAGCTTAAATAGAATCCTTATTTGCATAAATCAAGTCTTCTTCTTCGAGAGAGTGTTTTTATAGAACATACAGTTAAAAATAAGTAAATTTACCCCAAGAGGATTTACCCAAGGCTCGTGGATAGACCAGTTACAATTTCTTAACCCGAGTTCCTCGATGGCATATCCTTAGATGCAATACACGTTCTTTGGATCCAGCACGATGGGACTCCGGTGCATTTCTGTGCTCATGTAAGTGATTAACTAGATATGGCATACTCCGGCCGCTACATCAGACAGGGCAATCCGGTTATATGGCTGCCACTATCCTCACAGCTCGCATATTTGTATTTTTCCTATGAGGCCGTCTCAAGGAATCGGTGTATGGCCATACAAACCCACTGTTATTTGTCTGAATTGCTGTTTGTTATCATGCTGCTGAGACTTGTGCACTTATAGATACCACGGAGTGCTCAAGCCTGCTACGATATGCGCTGTGGATACTTTGAAATATTGACTTTATGAATATCTGCAAATACTGCTGTTGGTGTGTCCTTTACGGTGTTTTGTTCTTATGCTCACTTTGATGACACATACTTTGTTTTTCGTATTCTTCTCGTAAATTATGGACCCCACAGGTACAGTTCTCTGGACATTTTTTATGCACTACCAAAGAGGAATCTGGCTGTGAATAATTTGGGCACTATTTATAGCACAAGCTGTATAATACATATAATGCAACAAAATTTGTTATATCACACGTCAAAATCTTTCCAGAGTGCAATTAATTTATTAATATCAAACATAATTACGAATATTTTCTTACTTAAGGTATCCGACTACGTTCGGAACCGCGATTCTGCAAAAAGGTATAAATGGATGATATTTATGATATTTAGTGTCACTTGAATTAGAAAATGTATATAAAATTGTTTTAAGAATATTATTGCAATAAAAAAATATTATTTAAGTACAATATTTTCACAAAAAATGAACATAGAATGACCCATTTTCAAAATATTCTCCTTTTGTGAAAAATGCTTCTATTATAATAATAGCTCAGACCTCTGAACAGAAGCTCAACTAGAATTTTTGAAATATATAACTTAGAAGTGGGTTTATCCATATTTTATGGCAGCAGAGGGGAGCAATTTTAAGAAAAAAACGCCGATAATTATATTTCAATGGGTAGTATCTCTGAAAATAATGTGAATTTTCCAAAAATCATAGTTGAGCCTCTGTACAGAGGTTGGAGCTATATACAGGCAAAATATTGTTATAATAGAAGCATTGTCTACAAAAGGAGAACATTTTGCAAAAAGGTTATTCTAAGTTAATTTTTTTGCCAAAATATTGTATTTAAATAATTTTTTTTGTCAAAATATCCTTAAAACAATTTTATACATGTATTCTAATCCAAGTGACACTAAATATCATGAAAATTATTCATTTATGCGCTTTTTTAAAATCACGGTTCCGAACGTAGTCGGATACCTTAAAGGGAATATAAAATCATGCATTCCTATTTGCTTTTAAAAATCGTTGTAATAATTTTAAAATGCATTTTGAAACATCAACTTAAAAATGAATTTTTTTGTACCCAAATATTTTGCAGCCTTGGAAAAGGCCGTTGAAGATGCTGTGGACAGTTTCAGGGAAGCGTTAGAGCAAACTCAACCCTTGCACGAAGCTCTCGGAATTGAAGAAAATGAATTTGTTACAAGGTAGGTCGTGAAATATATTTTATCAATCAAAATAGAATAAAGGGTGACCCTGTAGCCGAGTGGTAGCGTATCGCGCTTCAGCCTTTCATCCCTTCAGTGGGACGATAAATAGTACCAACCTTGCTTGGGGACTAAGCAATGGGGGCTGAGTTTCAGACTGACCACCCGATAGGGACATCTGCTCATGCACTTCAGCATCCAAGGTCGCGTATGCTGAGATGGGCACAGAAGGTCTTGGCCTTCATGGGCTGTAGCGCCACTGAGTTTATTTTATATAGAATAGAGAGGTCTAGCTTCCTCCTACTATTATGTTTAAATAGGTTCACCTCAGTAACTAAATCGGGGCCAGCAAGAAACAACTTTAAGCCCTTTACTCTCACCCCTGTAAGCAAGCAATTCCCAGGTTTTTGTCCATACATTTTTCGAAAAATTAGCCATGGTGCACAAATGGTCATGGTCGCAAATTATGGAAGACATTGTCGAATAGTGAGTTCGAATTCGTTCAAGTGCCACTTCACCGAGTAGATAGCTGCAGGACGCTAAATCTCAACGTTCTCAGGATGGTGTAGTGTGGAAGTTGGGAGAGTATAATGCTAACTCAAATATCCTCCTAGTCACTTGAGCGTGGATCAAATTTACACGATTGTCGTCAACAGTATTGCTTCACAGTGAAAACAATAAATTAATCTTAAAAATTAGAAAATTCTTGAAATTATTAAAAACATTGTATGTTTTCAATATGCTGTACAAAAATTATTTCTCTGCATCACAAGTCGTTCAATGGACCCAAAGGATTTAATTTTAAAAATAGCTTAGAATTGCTCATAATAATCTTCTTCGATCCTCCTTCCCCCTGATTGATTACAACGTAATTCTATATACCCGCAATCACGAATTTGTTAGATTTATTTAACAATGTACGTCATGTATATTATGCAACATAATTCTTGTGTATTTCTTAGGCATATCAACTCTAGAACGTCCGGGTGAGTGAGTGAGTGAATATTAACGTCACACTGTACAGCAACACTAGGGCTTTTGGCAACGGACCTCGTAATTTATAACCATAGTCAATTGAAGAGAACGACACCTGAGCGGGCACCCCCTCTCCTAGCTACATCACCCCACCAACGGGAGGACGTTTTAGCTCTCGACATATTTAACGTGCTTCGCTGCCCTACATGGTGGGTCTTTAGTGGTACTGGTCTCGAACTCATGACATGTTTGCCATGATCCAATACCTTGACCACTGGGCTACCGCAGCCCTCGCATGGGGGAGGGGGGAAGAAAAGGAACGTTGTTGTTTCTAATGCCAACTGTGGGACGTAGTCAGATCGAGGCCCATGAAACTCATCATGGCAATGGCCTACATGTACGCCTGTCTTTGGCCGTAGCCTTGAGCACTATACAGTTGACAATACGATTTAGCTCTTTTCAATCCCAATTTTGAGAGGGGTTTGGCCTGGGAGAAAAGGAATAAGTAGGCAAATCCTCTGAAACAAATAAATTATTCTCAAACACTTTCAAGGTCCTTTTATTGCATTCCAAAACCTTCGGAATAATTTTATGTAATGCAGTGCACAGAAAAGGTAGTACTTCGGAAAGACGTATTTATACATCCGAGGCAATTAACGTTTTGGCTGAGAGAGACGTTTATATACGCATATGTTACTTAAGAGGTTAAGTTATATTTTAGCTTTATCGTCAAAGTACAGTATTATTGAATTAAATACAATTTAATTGTATAGAAGGGGAGGGGAGTGATGAAAACTGTCATTGAATATTGGATTGCAAATATTTAAACTTTGAGAAGCACTGTACAAAGATGATATTATTCTCGTTCTGTGTCAAGAGTATCATTTCAAAATATAAACCTTTATTTTTCATTTTCACTATCTTACTCTATTTTCGGATTTCTTTATTTTCTGGTCACTCCTTCTTAGAGTTGCATTTTCATTTTCACGCACTGTCACCTTTCTATACTAAAGAAAGTCGTACACGTTCAGTATTGGCTTATAAACCAACTAATTTGTGTTGCTTTTCTTTCCAGGTTACAATCGGATGTAAGAGATGAACTCATTAAACATATTGAGAAATTGTTTCGTGATGCTCTCAAAAAAATTGATGAGGCAGTGAGAAATGGAAAGACAGTTAATAAAGAAGCATATGAAAAGGTATAAATGCTTTCTTTTAATATTTAATACAAATTAAAATTAAATTGCTTTTAGATGGATTTCTGTAGCGTACATTTTACATCGTACTTACAACGAGATTTCGAATAGATAAAAGCAATAACTGATGATTCTCTTTACTTTTAATGTTAGTAATTTGAGCATTTGGAATTTTCACGATGCATTAGATCTTTTTAACTATTTAACTAAATCTTAATAAAAAAATTTTGATTCTTTTAGCGTTATTAGTAAATCACATTTTACGACGGTGTTTATCTGGAATTTTCTTGAATTTAGCTAAAAGAGCTTTTTTATTAATCCCAATAGAACTAATTCTTCAAAAAAAGAAAAAAAAACATATATATGTAAAGCATTTTGATTGATTTGCTCGATGCGAGTTTTTACTTAAAATGATAAGAAGAAAGAGCTGCATAAAATTATGTAAGAAATGAAAGATTGGAAAAAATTTAAAATTTAAAATTGTTTCCTTCATAATAAAAAATATTATGGTCATAACTTTACCAGCCAATTTCACAGTTTTTGCTT
>BMAV01019794.1:0-136233 GCA_019973955.1 Trichonephila inaurata madagascariensis | reverse complement strand
TTTTAAAACCTTTTTTAAAAAGCTTGAAAATAGAAGAAAATTATTTTTTTTCCCCTTAAGAATATTCAAGATTAACCCTCTAAGCGGTCTGCACTTAAAGTCTTGCCATTCAGGAGATGCTTCGAAAATGCACTGCACGTATTTTTTTCCATCAGATGGGGTTCTCAAAAGCGGTTGAGCCGTATTTTTAAGAATGTGGCTCGGCTGCCTTTGGAAATCTTGCTTGAAGGCAGAAAAAGCATCTCTGGAATGACGGGATTTTACGTGCAGACCGCTTGGAAGGTTAATAATCATTTAAGAAACTTCAGAATCTCTTAAATTCAAAAGAGTGTGAGTTGCTTTATTTCAATTATTATCATTTAATAACGAATTAAATTTTTCTTGACTTTCATTTAATTATTATAGATCATTGCTTGAAACAATGAAATACTTTACTGAAGTTTACCGGCTGGGTGGCGTGGTTGGTTTGTCGCTAGCCTTCTGCATCTAAGGTTGTGGGTTCGACCCCGGCCCAAGTCGGTGGATTTTCGTGATGCAGAAAATCGACAGCGGCCATGTCGTATGATTATACGGCATGTAAAAAATATCTTGATTGTCTGTTTGGCTCGGATGATCTCGGCAAAATTAAATTCCTAAGTACAAATTTCGCATTGGCAGAGCTCAGGTGCCTCCCTCTGGGGAGGAAATTGGGCGTCAAAATTATTTGGGGTAATTGGTATCACCTATATGGTGCCGTACTAAAAAGTGATACCAGATCCTGGAGAATGCACTAGGTCTGAAAAGGTAGAAATACCAATCTGCAGCCCCATCAGAGAAAAAAGTTTCTTCAATTACATTTATTCACAGCTGATTTGTTGCATAACATAGCTTCTTTCATACTGTGTTTTTTAATATTAAAATATGTAATTAATGCATATTTTAATTTCGAGTAAATATCAATAGTACAAGTATTTTAAGGATTTAATTTCAAATCACACAGAGGGAAAAAACATTAAAGACATAGCAATTTAAAATAAATACTAAAGATATTTCATCTGTACATCTTGCGTTGTCAGCGAATAGTATGATTAAATGTATTTTCTGTTCCAGATAATAGAATATCTGAAGTGGAAGTGTTGAAAATAACTATTGTGTGTAATAAATCCAGAATTAGTAACAACGGAAATGGAGAAACAACGCGACGGCCTGAAGATAGGATTTTTTAAAGCAACCATTATGAACTGAAACGTTATTTGAATCACTTGAATAGACAAAAATTTAAAAAAAAAGCTAATTGGCTAAAAACTTTATGGGGGAAAAAGCATATTAATTTTTTGAGGGAAAACATTTTTACTGAGCTCTAATGGTATTTCAAATGAACATGTTAAAAATTTAGCATGCTAATTTAAACAAATTTTAACATAATATTTATTTTTTAAATTTCTTCATGCTTAAGATTTTTTCTTCTTTTTCTTTTTATATTTTCGATATGCTAGTGCCTCTTTTTAGTTTTTCAATTTTTTTAAATGTCTATGTGGCTTTTTTTCTTCTTTTTTATTGCATAAATTTTTTAAAAAAAATTAGAAGAAATCTTTTTTTCTTTTAGGAAAGCACTTTTATCTTTTACACTTAACCCTTTGTTACATCATGTCCACTTTAATAGACAAATCGAATTTTTTTTTCTAAATGCCTTAACGATCCCATCATTTTATTCTTTACAATTTGCCAAAATCAAAGCTGAATTCCATCACATTGGCAAATGAGTATTTTCAATTCTACAATTGATTCACATCTTTATATATATATATATATATATATATATCTATATATATATATATATATATATATTGTTCAAATTTTTAATCGCTTATAAAATATTTTTTATTCATCCACTCAAGTTCAAATACCTTTTTTTTTACATTTGTAGTGGATGACACTTGATGTTAATACAGTATTTTCAAAATATTAATTCATTTGTTAAATTTAATTAATGAATAAATAGTAACAAACAAAATTAACATTCCAACACCAAATATAAAAAGGAAAATCCTCGTTGTGACCCTGTAGCGCAATGGATAGCGCGTTAGACTTCTAATCCAAAGATCGTGGATTCGAATCCTACCTGGAATGGCATAATTTCTGAGAATGTGATCTATGAATGAATAAAGTAACAAACAAAAAATAAAAAGTCCGACGCCATATATAGAGAGGAAAATCGCTTTCTATTTTGCTACTTAATATTGTGATTCTGTCATATGTATATATATATATATATATATATATATATATATATTATATATATATATATATATATATATATATATATATATAATATATATATTTATTGTATCTTATTAAAAGTAACTAAAATAAAATTTTCAGTTGTCTAAGTAGATTGATTCAAACATTTATATTATTGTTGGCAATCTGTTTGTATATGTCAGTTGCAGAGATTCATTTTTTAGAAGACGGTATTGGTCATTGCTAACAAGTCAGGAAATTATCTCAGATTCAATAACAAGGGAGTAATACTCCAGAAAATCTCCATATTCTTGCATCAGATGTAAAATACATTATACATTGATGAAAATTCTAGATGTTTTTGTAATTTCATCATCCAGATGGTTAAAAAAATCATTAAGATACGTTTATGCAAGTGAGCCGAAGTAGTGTGGACAAACTATAGCATTTATTTAAAACAAAATGGATTTAAAATTATTTTCTTCTTTTTATTTTTAAGGTTACTTTAATTAGAAAAATTACAAACATTTTTGTTTAATTTCTAGAGATTATTCGTATTTAACAAAGGGATATCTATTTAAAATAAATCACACAATGATTTTCCTAAGCAATTTGCACGGTAGAAAGTTATAAATTGCTGAAATTATTTTCATTTTGTTAAATGATGACTAGCATATTTCTGAAAATGTGAAAAATTAACACCTTCTATCACATCATTAGGTACTGTGACCACAAATTTCACAATTTTACAGTGGCTTTTTCACTACCGTGATCTTGTATAGCCGTCCAATTTATCACAATCACAAATGTAGCAAAAAACTTCGATGGTATAGTTAAAGTCAACGTAGTTTGCTTGACTCAGGGCTTGAGAAAATGAAGTCATTCAACTTTGACTCCCAAAAAGAAAAAATTTTAGATACAACCGCAGGAAAGATCATTAAAAGAGGACCCATTTAGTTAACATTCCAAAATGGTGCAACAATTGTCTTTTCTATCTATAACAATCACAGCAAATATTTTTATTTGCAACGCATTTTCATTAAAAAAAATCTCTGTTGATACGCTCCATCCCATCATTAAGTATTATAACCACAAATTCCACAATTTTATAACGAATTTTCCATTAACGTGATTTTACATCATCTTTCTATTAATCACAGTCACAACTCGAGCAAAACACTTTGCTGGTTTAGTTAAAATTATCACACAAAGTTTGAGTCAGCTCGAGAAAATGATGTCACTTAACTTCGACTATTTATAAAAAGAAAACTATTATATACTGCCCTTGGTAAGTTATTTCAAAAAATGACTGATTTAGTTTAGATTCCAGATGGCACAATATACATATTTTTATATAAAATTCACACATTTTTTCTCCCTTATACCTCTAAACTAATTATACTCACGTCCAAAATTAAGATCTCAAACATGGTTTTCGACATTAGTCTAAATTGTTACCTAAAAATTAATAGAATATGTATTTTATGTAATTTTGAAGAACGGGTAGTACAATATCAACCTTCCATTTAGGAAAGGGGTACTCAACCTGCGGCCCGCCGGTCTTTTCTGAGTGGCCCGGTCATGGCTCATTGCACTAAGAAATTCAATTATTGGAGAATAATAACTAAAAATTTAGCAAGAAATTATATTAATCAAGCAGGTAAATATATTAATTTTGCAATCAACTTGTTTTTTTAATAGTAGAATATAAGCTAGTGGCTTGTTCATAGATAAAAGGAAATAGAAATTATCCCATAACTCAGTAAAAAAGTCATGAAAATAAATATTTCTGTGTGTGTGTTTGATAGAAAAGTTAATATAGTATTAAAATAAAGCCAAAAATTAGTTTTAATATTTTAATCAGTTTTGTTTGTCAATGTTGCTTTGGTCTTACAGCATGTTTCTTCCATTATCCGCATGTTGCGGTGCGCATGAAATAATTGTCATGTGTACGCTGCCTGCGTAAAATACCTATCATGTCATTGCAGCCCGGCGAGAAAAAAGTGGAAAATCCCTGGTTTAGGAAAATAAGTTGATGCATTAGCTTTTGCGAAACTACTAGATAGAGACGTAAAACCATCCGGGACTTTTCACTACAGTATTGTAAATATTGTATTAAAACAAACAAGTTAACCTGTTTGCAGTGAGAATGTGTTCTCAAAAACGTTTAAATGAATCCTTGAGATGGAGAGCTGTTGCCGGGTTTCAAGCTAACCAATCTTAAAGGAGGTGGCTTGATGGTTACAGGTGACACCGAAAATATAGTCTCTCCAGGTTATGGAATCAATCCCAAACCTGTGGTATTGTCTCCAAAAAGGTTGGCCAAGGCTGCAACAGAGCAACGGAAACTGCAAATGATCGCTACTTGGCACTAAGCGCATAATGACACAGGTGGACGACGGATCTTCAGTGCTCGTGACCTTGCTGCGGTGTCTGAAAAAAGAATTTCAAGACAAACAGTCTACAGACGTCTAACAGAGACTGATCTTTGCGCCTGGCATCCAGTCGTGTGCTCCCTTTAGTCTGCATACAACAGAAAAAACTGGTTATTGTGCAGCTGAAAACATCATTCATGGCCACCAAAAGAATAGGGGCGCGTTCGTTCCAGTGATGAGTCAAGATTCACCAGACATAGGGATTCTCGTCAAGTCTTCATCTGGGGAAAAGTGGAACTCATTTTCATCCTTCTTACATAACAGAAATCTACAGATTTGGTGGTAAATGAATCCTTGTCTAGGGCGGTATAATGTTGGACAGTCGTACACCACAGCATGTCTTTGATGCGGGTACTGTTAATACAAAGCGCTATAGGGATGAGGTAATTGAAGTCTATGTGAGGTTGTTCCGGGGCACTATATGGGAGCGGACGACATATTTAGGGACGATAATGCGCAGCCTCAAAAAGCTTTCATTGTTGATGAATGTTTTAAAAAGAGGATATTCATGGTATAGAATTTTTTTCGAGGTCTCTGGATTTCAATAAAAATTGAATATGTTTGAGATGTCTAGGAAGAGAGCCATTTCTCAGCATAGTCCCTCTCCCAAGATCCCCTTCCTAGGAATCAAAAGTCCCGCTTTGGGAAGATTGGACTTTGTTGCCCCAAACATTTATCAAGTGTTGTATCTTTTGGAACTGTAACTAAATGGGTCATCTTTTGAAGTAATTTGCCTAGGGTAATATGTAATATTTTTCTTTGTGTAGAGAGTTAAAGTTAAGTGAGATAATTTTCTCAAATCGAATCAAACTATAGAAATTTTGACTAAACCAGCAAAGTGTTTTGTACTATTTGTGACTCTGATTTACAGCACTGTCATGCAAGATCACGTTGGGGAGAAAAACACTGTAAAATTTTGGAATTTGGGGTCACAATACCTAATGATGGGATGGAGAGTGTCAACGCAGATTTTTTTAAAAATGAAAATGCGTTGCAAATAAAAAAAAAAAGTTGCGGTAATTGTTGTGGATAAAAAGAACAAGCGTTGCACCATTTTGGAATCTAGACTAAATGGGTCCTCTTTTGGTGAATTTTCCTGCAGTTGTATCTAAATTCTTTCTTTTTATGGAGAGTAAAAGTCAGGTGATTATATTTTCTTAAGCCACGACTCAAGCAAAAGGTGTTTATTTTAGCTAAACCAGCGAAGGGTTTTGCTCCACTTAAGATTGTAATTCAGCGTTTCTCAAACTGTGGGGCGTGGCCCCTTAGGGGATGTGATAACCCTACAAGGGGGCGCGAATATATCGAAAAGTCGAAAGCAAACATTATTTTTAAAAAAATATTAATTTACTGAAAGGAAGCAAAAATAAATAAATAAATAAATTCTGGCATAATAAAAAATAAAATACACATTTAAACTGATATAATACACTTATAAAAGTATCACTACTACACCATGTATTTCATAATTAATTTAACACTACTAAGTCAAGAAAAAGTTTAATAATTACCAGTGACTCTATGAGCACGTCATAAAATTATATAGAAATTTAATACTTGATAATTTGTACGATTTTTAATTAAAGTCATATTGTAGATTTACTTCAAAGTACATTATTACTGAATTCAATGCATTATTATTGTATGTAAGGGGCCAAGAAAATTATGATTGAAAATTGGGTCGCGAGTATAGAAAGTTTGAGAAGCACTGTTGTAATTAATAGAACGATTATAAAATATCACATTAATGAAAAAGCCACTGTAAAATTTAGGGTCATAGTACCTAATGATGTCATAGAATGTGTCGATTTTCCACATTTTTAAAAGTATGCTAGTCATTGCTTAACCAAGAGATATGGACTTCCCCCCTCCCAGAACTGATATGGCTCCCCCTTTCACCCCTTGCTTACTTTGCGTTGAGTTCTTAGACACCTTGTATATTAAATGTCAATCATCACAATGTGTCAAAAATATCTCATGAATATCGCCATAATTTTAAGTATAGATTCTGTATGTTTAAAAAAGAATTTGAAACTGATATAGTAGAAAAGTACTCACATTTTCATTGAAATGTTTTCAAAGAGGCAACTAAAATGCCTATGATGTAAGTTTAAAGTTTTTGAAGTTTGTAAACAAATTTTCAACTGAAAGGGACTTTTAAATGTAAAACGAGAATAATAATAATAATAATTTTTTTGTTCAACAAATTGAATTTTCAGCAACTTTGTGATATATTTGAAAGTATTTCAATAACTCTTCTTTGGAATTTAAATAACTGAATGAAATTGAAAGAATAAGGCAAAAGACACTAAGTCAATTTAACCGTATTTTGAAATCAGAACTGGCTCGTTTTTTTAGATAATTGTCATGGGATTGTGATTACACATGAATTGAACCGATAGAGCCGGAGAAACACCTTCTACAGACAAGAAGACCTTGGCGATGTTTTGTGACTTCAAAGTAGGAAACATCGTTCACTATCGTTCCCGGGCTTTTCATTGGCTCCGAGGAATCAATAGAAAATTTCTGCAAAACCGTAACCTTTTTCTCTAGAAAGAAGGCAAATGGTAAAAACTCTAAAGATATCCTCCGCATTGTGGGATGGAATTAGATAAGAAAGGAATTTATTCACTGGCGTAGTTAGTCCTGAGTAGGCCCCGTATCAAAATTCCTTGGAGACCCTTTTTGGTGGGCGTTTAACATTTTACTATTTATTCGTGCACATTTTAGGGCCCCTGAAGCTTGGGGGCCCCGTATCATTGATACGGCTACTACAGTGGTAGCTACGCCCCTGAATTTACTGTCCTATTCAAAACGCTTTAAGTTACACTTGTGGCTCATGTTGTCGCAACTCAGAGGTTGCAAGTGTAAGAGGGTTTAGAGAAGAAGCAGACATGATTTTAAAAATAGTTACTTTTATTTTAGATCTAACATTTTATGAACGATTTACAACTTATTCCTTAACCTTGAGACCGTATTAAATCCAAATTTTTAATCTAGTATGAGATTATTCAAAAAGATTTATCTTTGATCGTAGTTCCTTTGACAACTCCTTCTCGAACAATGACAGCTTGGTACAAATCGACTTCTACTTCTTTCCAAAACTCCAGGTGGATGCTAAGCAGGGGCGTAGTTACCACCGTATCAATGATACAGGGACCCCGAAATATGTAACATGTTGACATTTTGGAATAAGTGTGTTATTTCTTTTCTAAAAAATGTCCCCCAGGGAATTTTGATAAGGGCGTAATTAGGACTAGCTACGCCAGTAATGTTAAGATGGATATCGATTTCAGACCGTAAGATTTTCCAGTCGCAATTCACTTTTTGCTATTCCTAGATTTCACTAGTAACCTTCTGCACCCCAATGCCACGGCTTAAGTAGTATTTACATTAGCATAAAATCAAGTAATCTTTATGGGAAGCGGTTTTTAAACTAAAATCACAATTAAAGAATAGTTTCCCCAAGAGGATTAGTTGAAGTTCTGTGGATAAAACCCGTCACAACTTCTACCTGTAAAGTCTAATAATGGGCTGCATCTTTTCCTGTTGAAATTTGCTGTTTGTGAAAATTGTTCTTTCCTGTTCCGGACAACATGAGTTATTCGAAAATAAATTAAATTTTTCCATTCCAAACTAATAAAAGATTTTTGTCGGCTGTTAAAGTAATTCGTTAATTAAGGTTTTATTGTTCGTTAAATAGGGTTTTTTTTACCTTAATTTTAACCGGAAAAAAAGAAAAATTCGTTCAATGGCTCAATTCATGTGACGTCATAGTCACATGATAGTGAAAGCCACGTGATTCTAGCCAATCAATTCTAAAACTCATGTGATGTCATAGTCACACGATAAAAACTACCTAGTGTAGTGTTTCCAACTAATCAGTTCACGCGCTCCGGTGTTGCCAAGTTTTGCTCTTTGCAGAAACTCTCTTAAAAAGTACATATGCATACAAAATGCATTTTATTTAAAAGTATAAACATAAAATATGATTTTTTTTAATTTAAAAAAAATCTTTTAGAAGAAATTTTTTTCCTAACATTTAAATATTGTTACGAATTTTGTGTAAATAGTGTAGATAATTTGTATTTGAGTGTTTAATGCATTTATATTACTCTATGTTATGTTTATTTCATGTTAAAATTGTTATTCACCAATGCCACTTACGTTATAAGGCGCCCAATGAAATTTGGCGAAATTTCGGGTGGGCCCAAGTTATTTTTTGGCGGGGGCCCAAAAGGCGGGGTGCCCATTTGGGGTTTGGCCCTGTTCAGCGGAACCCTCGGGAATCTTCAAAAAGTATAGACCCCCGTCACGTTAAATGCACGACTGTTTTTTCGGAAATTTTCGCGCCCTAAAAAGGAACTCCCCCGGAACGGGGGAGAGTCTGGTTTTGCGGTGGAGGTTTTTTTGTTAGCGATTGCTCGGCGTTTTTGGAATAATTTTTCCGTGTTTTTTTTAAACACGGTTATTGTGTTTGATTGCTGTTGAAGGTGTGAAACCTTTGGATATATTTACTCTGTGAATTGCGCAAATCCTGTTTTTAAAAGGGAGGGTTTTTTCATAAAAAAATTCCCATCGCTCTTAAATAACTGTTTTTTTTTTGATTTTCATTCCTGAACCCTCGGATCTGAAACGGTTTGGTGTAAAGTTTTTTGCCAAAAACGGACGATGGATGAGCAAATAAGGCTCTGTTGGAAGGCATAAATCCTTTGAAAAAACCAAGAAGAGTTGATGAATACTTTGAAAAAAAAATAAAAAATGGGGGAAAAAATAGAAAATTTGAGCGGTTTGATGAAAGAATGGAAGAAAGTTCAGCGAGTAAAATACCTTGAAAAAAACATCTAGCTTGCGGGGCGAAGAATAAAAACATGTCGACTGCCTCCCAGTGTCAGTGAAACTGTACACTATGACGAAACACCAACGGGGGAGGTGTATAAGATTAAATTTTTTAGATTTCTGAAGCCAATGGATGGACTGAAGGGGTAAAGCATGTCAGCTAGCAGCATCTCTTCGAGGTGGCCGCTAAGTACTGCGACTTTTCCCCGACACAGACTTGAATTTTTTTGTATAATGCTCTGGATCTTCGGCCCAGAAATCCCAAAGGACCCCTTTTGCAGATGAAAAAAAGACCCCAGAAACCCAAAAAATTTTCGGTAGCAAAATACAGGGCACCACCTTGCCTTTAGATTTTCAGCAAATTGGAAAATATGATTTCTCTTAAGTATTTCGGGGGAGGGATTGGAGGAAAAAAGAAACCCGATGGCTGAAAGAATGGCGATTCAAAGCCCTTAAATCTGCACTGTTATATGCCCAAAAAGAATCCGCCACTCCCCGGTTCTAAACCCCATTCCATCCGAGAAGTTAGAGGACTGCAGATGAGCCCTGTGAATTTTGTATGAAAATTGAGAAATTAAAAGGGAAATGCAAACTTTAATAGCTCAACATCAGAACTGGAGGGGCACCGTGCGGGGGGTGTGGTGAATCAGGGCACTAAAGTAACTGCCCCGAAGCAATAATGAAGATCCAGAAACAAGTGCGGGGGGTTTGCGGTGGAAAAAGGGCACCTGGGAATAACTGCCCTAGAGTAAATCGGGAAATCCCCCGTGCAAATGTAACGTTTTAAGGAAGTTTTAGAAACCAAAAAGGATCAGAAAAATTCGAATGGAGATGCCCTTTTGATAAAACCCGAGAGCGAAAATCTGCTCGAAAATCAAAAAAATCTGGCGTAAAGATCAATTTCCCCCAAAACGACTCCATCGGCATCGGGTTGGACCCGTGGGTGATGTCTTGAAAAGATCAACGGGTGATCCTGAGAAAAACAATCATAGTTCAAAGCGTCGGCAAAAAAGCCCACTGGCAAGAATCCCCCCTTTCCCATCTTACAACGAAGCATTACTGGGATCTTTTTATCTGAAAATGGTGTTTTATATCAAAAGGGAGTCTGACGAGGGAAAAAACATTCAGGTGGCAATTATACCCCCAAAAGAAAAGGTTTCAACAGTTCTTAGGAACCCAGGACCCAACGGAGGTCTTTTTGGGGTTTATAAAGACCTTACGTTGTGAGCGCTTCTACGGAACAATTGCGGAGTGACGGGGGAAAAGTGTTGTCGCACATGTGATCCCCTGCTCCCCAAAAGGGCAGAAAACGCACTAGGGACTGCAGCTGTATAATGTGGGAGGCCCTTTTGAACGAATAGCTCTTGATATACTACCCCTTCCTAGATCATCAGATGGCAACAACAACATCCGGTTTTTTCATGGACTACTTCCTAAGTGGCCTGAACCCTTCCCTTTTAGAAAGAGGCCTGGTTTTTTTGGTTCAGTTCAACACTGGGTCTCACGATTCGGGGTCCCTTCCGCACTCCGATCAAGGGAAAAATTGATTCTGAGTTTGCAGAGACTGTGGGGAAATACTCGCCATCGACAAAACCCGGACGACAGCTTTGCATCCTCAGCTGACGGCATGGTAGGGGTTAATCGGGCCACCTGAACAGCCCCTTTCCCCCTGGTATCCAGTAATCAAAAGGGCGGGGAAAGCCCCTTTTTTCTTGCCTACAGGGTGCCGTTCACGAGACCACCAGCTATTCCCCTTCCAGAGCTTTGGGGGATCTTCGTCGCCGCGGATCTTTTGTTCAGCCGACCACCAGATGCTCCCCGGGGCCCCGAGGAGTATGCAGTCCCGGACGGTGGAGGAAATAATCCTGGCCGGGGAAAAAATCGGCGGGTTCCGGGGAAAATGAAAACACGATACGACCGACAACCGGGCACCCCAGAAGGCGCAAAGTGGGGGTTTTGGTCGAAACGTCGTGGGCTCTCCCAAAACTGCAGACAAACTGGGGAAAGGGCCTTAACAGTCCTAAAAAATGAATGACGTTGTGGTGCGGATCAAATCCCCCTCAAAAACCGAAGGTAATACATTCTAGGCTAGCCCTTTTTTTTTGGCCAAGATGAATAAGATCCTTAAGTTCAGACCATGATCATTAATTATTTTGTAAAAAGTAATTTTTTCTCTTTTCTTATTCCAGTTTTATTTTTTAAAACGAATTTATGTTTACATCTCTTCATTCTTTGAATTTATTTGTATTGTATATGCTTTGGGAAAACATTGGTTACTTTTTATGTGATTATTATTTAGTAATTTGCCTTTTAAATAGATCCTCTTTTCAAGGTTGTACTGCCCCGGGGCTGCGTCTTTGAGAGGGGGGAGTGTTACAATTTTGTGTAAATAGTGTGATAATTTTATTTGAGTGTTTAATGCATTTATATTACTCTATGTTATGTTTATTTCATTTAAAAATTTTACCATTCCAAGAATGCCGACCCTTTCGTTTAATGGGGCCCAAAGAGAACGGGGAAATCTTGGCGGTAGAGCCAAGTTGGCATCAAAACGACCAATTGGGGGCCCAAATTTGGCGACTTTGGTGACCAATTTGGCGTCATTGGCGACCGTGTTGGCGAGTTCGGAACCCCCGGGAACTTCAAAAATGAGATCTTCCATTGGGGTCCCTTCAATGACACGAGCTGTTATATTTCTGGAAGTTTCTGTCGCGCCTATAAAAGGGTCCCCGGGGCGGGGGAAATCTATTAAACCAGCGGTAGTGAGGTTGTTTTGATTAGCGTTGTCCTGTGCTTGTGTAATCTTTACTTACGTTTTTTAAACACTGGTTATTGTGTTTGATTGCTGTTTAAGGGTGAAACCTTTGGAAAATTTTCTCTGTGAATATTGCTGGAATCCTGTATTTAAAAAATTGGGTTTTTTTATAATAAATTCGCATCGCTCTTAAATAACGTTTATTTTCTTTTTGATTGTTTAGCAAAAAAACCCCGAACCCCCGGGTCTACAAACAATATTTTTCCCCAAAAATGAAATCTGAAATTTTATCTGAGTTTTACAAAGAACAACAGTACAATTAGTTTAATGTTTGTTTGAATTCAATGAAAAACACGTGTTTGTTTTACATGTGACTTTATGAATGAGCCCATTGCAAAATTGATAAAATAGAGTTCGGTAAATTGATTTCAACTGGTCGTCAATAATTTGGATTTTTTCAGATGTTTTACTTCTTTAAAAAATAGGCTGTAAATATTTTTCAAAACAGATGGGGAAAAAATTAATGTTATGAAGACTTTTATATTATATATATATTTTTCCGGTTATTACTTTCATTTGAAACGTCCGTCAAAAACTTATTTTTCCCCTTCTATTTTTCATAACTTTAAATAAGGCAGTTTTGAAAATTTACATAAAATATTATATAAGATAAATAAAATAAATTCAATATTTTCTCCAAAAATTCAAGTTTTTAATGTAGCGGATATTTTTAATTTTTAAGAAATTGACATGAACAAAAAGAAATCAAAATGCTGCAGTGTCCCTCAAAAAGTTATTTATAGATGTTTAAAAAATTAGAAGATTTTTCCCAAAAGGAAATGGTAACCAACAGAAAAAAAATTGTGCAAACAAGGAAAAGTTGGGGTTCAAAACCATTTTTTTTTACAATTCACCCCCAGTTTACTTTTTCCCAAATTAGGGGCTTAACGTACACTCCCCCAAACATTGCATCGCGGGAAGACCCATAAATTTAAAAGGGGGCCCAAAAAAATTTATGGTTTTTATGATCCATTTTGGGGTAAAAAAATATGTTTTTTGCAGGGTCCCCCATATTCTCCTTTACGCCTTTTTTAAATTGTATCAGTCCAAGATGAATTTTGGCGCTGAGGTTTTGCAGTTTTTCCCCCCCAAAGGGAAAATGGGAAAAGTTTTTTTCATTTTTGGATATGAAAAGTGGAACTTATTTTAAATTTCCAATCTTCAGGAAAATTTTTCCCTGAGTTATCTGGGCCCCGTCGGTCGCAGGTGTGACAGGATTGAAAGAAACCAGATTGGGATCAAAAAATTAAACTTTTTTTCCCATTTTTAAAAGTTTTATGAGAACTCATGAGCATGAAATTTGATAGCCCCTAAAACAAAAAGAATTTTTAGCCCTTTTAAAAATATAAGGAAGCATTTATCGGTAATTATTCTTTTTGTAAGTTTCGGCCAACTTGCGGGAGTCTTTTGTTCATCAAAGGGGGAAAATGTTCTTCCATTTTTCAAAGGATCCTTTTTTGGATTTAATATTACAAATTTTAACCAATTTAAACCGGGCCCTTAAACCCTTTTTTTCCGGGTTTTGTTTTTCAAATCCCCCCAAAACCTTTCCAAAAACCAAAAAACCGGGGAAGGGAAGGGAAAAAATTTAAGGAGGATGATTTATCATTTTTTCGTCATTGATAATATAAATTTACATTTTTAAATTTAAAATTTAAAAATTTTAAAAATAACTTAAAAGATACAAACAAAATTTTTTTTCAAAAAAAATATTTCCCCTTTGATCAAATAGTTAAAGGATCAAAATTTTTTTGGAAGTTTTAAAGGTTTCCCAAAGAACCAATGTTTTTTCCAAAAAGTCGGGTTTCCCAGCAATTGCTGAACGTTAAAGAGGCTTTTTTTTTTTTCCTTTTTATTTTTTATCCCATCAGATCACAGAATGGAAAAGGAATGGGTAGATTTCTTTTTTAATTTTTAAAAAACCCCCTTTGTTTTTTTTTATATCGTACGGGAAAATTTTAAAAAGTCCCAATTTTAAAAAATTTACACAAAATTTTCAAAAATTTGATTTTTTCATTACTTTAAAAAAGGAAATTATGATCTCTTTCTGAACTGTAAAATTTTCGACTTTAATTATTTTTATGAAAAAAAAGTATCAAAGATGTATAAGTGGTGGCTGGGAGCCAATTATCCCCTTTTTTGTAACTGCGCAAAAACCCGAAGACTTTACGGGTATAAAGATGGGAGTTTAACAGAAAGTGTGAAACGTCATTTTAATTAAAAACTTTAAAGGATGTAACCCTTTTTGGCCAGTACAGATTAAAAACAATGACAACCCAATTTTAAAATTTACTTTCTATTGAGTTGGTTTACATTGAAAATTTGGGGACAGGGAAAACCCTTATTTTTGGTGACGAAAAGTGCTCTTGAACCTTTTTTTTCCAATAGGATATTTCAAAGGATTGATGCGAAAATTTATAAGTTCAAGTGTCGGGAAAAAGGTTCAGTTGTTTCGACCCAGTATCGGGCACCCGTTGTGCAAACCAAATTTGAAAATTAAGAAATTTTTGGATATTATAGGGATTTTCTTTAAAAGAAGTTATTATAAAGATCGTGCGCATTTAAATCATTTTTCAGTTATTTGACAGGAAAGGTTTAAAATTGGGAATTTAAGGGTTTCGGGGGTTTCTTTTTAAAAATTCACGTTTTTTTTCTATTGAAATATTTTGGGAAAAAAATTTTTGCAAAAAGATAGTGTAATATATCGTGGGAAAACGTGTTTGTCAAAAAAGCCGGTATCTTGACCTTACTAACCCAGTTATGAATCTTTTAAATAGTTCTTTTTTTTAAAAAATTTTAAATGGTAGAAAATTTGGGGTAAAACTAGGATGTTTTTTTTAAAAAATTTTTTAAAATAATGGGGCAATTTTTTTTTTTTGCTATAATGTTGGGTTGTCATGTACCCCAAGTGTTTGTAAACAGACATTGACTTCGAAAATTTCATACCCCCCTCTCCCCGATTTTTTTTGAAATATCGCTCCTTTTTCTTCAGTTTAAATTTATATTTAATTTCATTTTATTATCTTAAAATGAATGAATTATTTTGTTTATTAATTTTAATAAAACTGGAAAAAATTTAAAAGATTTATTTTTGAGATTTAATTTTTTGATCTTTAAATTTATTTTTTTACAATTAAAAAATTTTAAGCATTTATAGAATTTTTTTAATCAAGGGAATGAAGCATTTTTTTTGTATTTGTTTTAAAAATTTTGTTAGCTGAAATGTCTTTTAAATTTTAAATTAAAATGTATTTTTTAAAATATAACAGTTAACATGTATTTGTGAAGAAAACATATAATTAAAAAAATATAAATTACACAATTTTGTTTATTATTAGAGATTTGAAAAAAATTTTTTTAAACTGTTATCTTTGAAAAAAATTTCATGTTTTAAGTGTGAGTATTTTAAAAAATTAATTAAAAAAAATACATAAAAGTATTTGGGTACTGCAAATACCCTTTAGCTCCCAAAACTTAATTTTATTTTGTGGGCACTACTCCAAAGATATTTTTTGTAACCCCACGTTGTATCAGGAATGTTGTTTTAAAATAGAAGAGGTCGTAGTCACAAAAATATCAATAATTCTTTAAAGGGGTTTGGGGGGAAAATATCTTTTCCAAGGAAAAAAACCCAAAATTAAAAATTCAGATATTTTTGAATTTTTCAGTCATAGGAACTAATCTGTTTTTTGTTTAAAAAAAAAAAAAAGGAAACCCCAAAAAAAATGGGAAAAAAGGGTTCTTTTGTTTCCCAAAAGGTTTTTTCATAAAGAAGAATAAATTCTCATGATGCCCTTGGAAAAAGTAAAATAATTTATTTGGATTACTGGGTTTTGGGGTTTTTTTTTTTTTATGGGGTTCCCCAAAGTAAAAATTTAAAAGTTCTTCACACAATTTTCAGCATTTGGGAAACATACTTATCCACTTTTGCCCAAAATTATTTTTTTTTTGGCGACCTTTTAAAAAAAAGTCTCATTCCTGTCTTTCCAAAAGGGGGTATTCCCTCACAGGAATCCTTATTTTTAAAAAACATATTGCATTCTAGCATACCCATACTTTTCCCATTTACAGTAATTTTCCATCATGCCAACTTTTCTTAAGGATTTTTTCCTTTTTATTTCAAATCATAAAAAAACCCCCCAATTTCATCTCACATATAGTTTAAGGGTAATTTGGGAGGAAAAAAAAAAAAGGAAAAAACCCGAGTAAAAAAAAATTTCAAAAAAAGTTTTAAATTTTCAATATTACTTTTAAAATCTGGGATAATGCACACTTTTAACACAAAATTTAAGGGGGAAAACTTTTTTGCAGGGTATAAAATGATAGGGTTTTAAAAAAAAAATTAATATAATTTTTTTCTTTTATGTATCGGAAATATTGTTTATTTAAAAAGGAAAAAAGGGGAGAGAGAAAAGAGACTTATGAACTAAAAGTGTTGTTGTTTTAGAAATATACTATTTTTTCAAAAGTCTAGGGCAATACCTTGAATAAATGACTTCAAAACATAGAGAACAATGTATACTAATATTTCAGGTTTCTTTGTAAAAAGGGTCGTGTTATATGGCGAATATACCTAAAAATTAAAAAATTCAGCTTGAAAGTATAGGTGCGCGTTATACACCGATGTGCATTATATGCCAGATTTTACGGTAACTATTTCTAACAAAGTGAGAATTCTAAATAAAAAACAATAAGTTATGTTTCTTAAATAAACAATTGAATGATTAATTTGTAAATCACCTGTCTTTTAAAAAATATTTGGAAAGTTTAAATAGCAATTAATTTCAAGGAATATGTGATTGTATCTGAATAAGACCATATTAAAGTACAAGGGTTGTCAAATCTGACAGTCTGCCCAAATGAATTCGTTATCTCACAGTGAAATCTAGATAAACTTTGCCAAATCTGTCCTCCTATTCTACACTTCTGCCCTGGGAATTTACTTTAATGAAATCATTAATTGTATTAGTATCTCTGAATTCTCTCTCTAAGAAAAAATGCTTAGCATCTTCTTGCAAACCAAAAATTCTAATATGAAATTAAACCCATTATGTAACAAATGCATTTTTTATCTAAATAAATCAAAATGAAACAGACAAATACCATATCTTTCTTCATTTCAAAATAAATACTAGTTACCAGGTGTAAAGGATAAATTGACTACTACACATTACTCATAAAATTCAAGGAAAAATTGACTATTGTTACAAATTGCTACTGTGATGGATCATGGACATTTGTCAACAATGTTGTTAGACCTAATGTAAAGAAAAGCTTGGTGAAGAAATACCTATGAAGAATTTTTTACTTTTTAAATTTATTTTATAAAAATTCCAGCTAGAGGATATTTTAAAATTATAATTTAACGTTAAATCCAGAAATGCCTTCTTTAAAGTATTCACTATTAAATTTTAGCCTCAGTCATTCCTCTTTTATGAATGTAATTTTTTTTTAAATTTGTGTATTTTATTTTAAGGAAACAAATTAGACTGTTTTGGTGTTGCATTTGCTGTTGTTGCTGCATTTCAAGTATTAGGCTACAAAGATGTTCACCTTGCATTGTCTGAAGATCATGCATGGGTAACATATGGTAAAGATTCTGAAGAAACTGCTGAAGTTACATGGCATGGTAAACGAATTTTCTTTGACAGATAATACATTTTTTGTATTATTTTTATTTTGTATATTCTGGAAAAAAAATATATAAACCTACTACTAGTAGTTATACTCTTAATAATAACTACAATTAATATAAATAGTAAATGAATCATATTTTTCTTCAGTTTATATTTTATATGTTAGTAAAAAAAGGTAACCTTCAACAGTTTTTATATTTTTCAAATATGGTCTAAATTAGTATTAATGTGTTTTTATAGCTCAAAAGGTACTAAGTTATGTTGATAGAATAAGATTTTAAAAACTTGTATTTCAAATATTGAGTTAGGAGTGCTAGAGATTTCACGAGAAACTGTTATACGAGGTTGTACAGAATGGTTCTACACAAATGATTCATACAATTTTTCCTGTTGCTTGAGACCACATAATGATTGGATTGATAATTATAATGTATAAGCTAATTGCTAATTTACAGCTTTTTATACTTCACAATTTCAGCTGATAAGATTTGGCCTTGAATATTTTCTAAATTGGAGGATTTTGCTTGAAATTTTGTTTGCTTGAATTTCATGACTTGAAAAATCCATATGTATATATATAATAATAATGAGGGTAGTCCCAGAAGTATCCAACCTAAAAAAAAATTTGAAAAAAAAAATATATATGTAATAGATTGAAGTAGTGTTGGCCAGTGTAGAGTAAGTATCAATGTTGATTTTTAGTAATGACGTCTTCAGAATTGCTTTACCTCCTTTATTATGAGCACACATCAACAGATTAAAGCACAATTACGTTACGTTAACATTGCATAGATAGCGGCGTTTTAGAGGACACAGCTCAAAGACAAAAAAAAAACAGCAAGTATTAACAATCTTATATGATGGCGGCAAGCAGAGAAAGAGAGAGCGATTACGTTGAATAGGCGTTTTCCTTTGGGCATCTGATTGGCTAAAATGCGCAGGATATGGAAATTGGTTTAGCCGATTACGATTAAGATTACAACGTTTATTTTTAAACCTAAGAATTAAAGATTATTTATAGATCATTAAAGAGTTAATTAAAAGTATGTTAGAGGGAATTATTACATATATATATATATATATATATTTGTTTTTCAAAATAATCTCCTAGCTCTATACACTTTTCCTAGTGATGTTCAATAAGTTCGATACCCTTTTTATAATAAGATCTGTCTTGCTCCTGAAAATAGCCATTAACTGCCGACATCCCTTCATCATTGGAAAATCTTTGACCATTGAGCCATTTTTTCACGTTTGGGAATAGAAAGTAATTCAAGGGTGCATGAGGTAGCAATTCAAACTTTAATTCATTAATTTTGGCCATTGCAATAACGTATTTGTGAGCAGGTGCTTTGTCTTGATGAAATAACACTTTTTTAGCAAAATGTGACAGTTTTTGCTTGATTTCTTCGCTCAAATGTTGCAATAAGTTTGCTCAGTACTCACCATTGATAGTTTTTTCTTTTTCGAGATAGTCAATGAAAATAGCATATCCCAAAAATCTGACCCCATGACCTTGCCTGCAGATGGAATGGTCTTGGCCTTTGAAGTTGGTTCTCCCTTTGCAGTACATTGTTTTGATTGTTCTTTTATCTCTGGTGTGGAGTGATGGACTCGTGTTTCATCCATGTTTATGGAATGGCTCAAAAATTCTGCTTTGTTGCTGTGAAACTTCACTAAACACTCAATTAAAACATCTTCACAACACTGTTTTTGCTCGAGTGTGAGCAAATGCGGCACCCTTCTTGCATACAGCTTTCTCGTGTCCAAATTTTCAGATAATATGCGATATATCACTTTTTGAAATGCTACTGTATGCCAGCTCACACATTTTCAGTCAGCGATCATCCAGTACTGCTTTGTGAATTTTCTTCACCATTTCTGAAGTCGTCACCTCATTTGGTTGACCACAGCGAAGCTCTTCTTGGCAGTTCGTATGACCTCATTTAAACTCTGCTTCCCAATATTTTACTGTTGTAAGCAAAGGAGCAGACTCACCCAGAGTAGAATCTAGTTCAGCTTTTATATTGATTGGGCTGAGACCTTTCAAATAAAAGTATTGTATCACGTAACGGTGACCAATTTTCTCCATTTTCATAAATTCACTAAAAATGTTTGCTATTGATGGCTGCTAAACAAATACTATACATTGCCTGTCTCGTACCTTTTGATAGCTTTCTTTTATTTTTCTTTTATTATTTTGCTATTTTCCACTTCATTTACTGTTTTCAATAGACGCTTAAAATAATTAAAAAAAAGGCACTTCCCGGAGATTATAATTCTTCATTACATAAATTGTTTCAGTGGTCGAATGACAGCTCATGGTAGACAGTCTATGAAGATTTCAGAAAGTGAATAATAAAGTTATGATAGTTGGAAAAAATGAATTGTGTACATTATAAGAAAAGTCAATAACTTACATTAATTTTAAGTGAAATTTCAAAGGGGTCATTTGACTGTGCATGGTTGGTTAAACAAAAAAAAAAAAATTAATCTTTAAGAACAATAAACTTTTTTGCGTGTGTTAAAGTATTGGATATATTTTCGGATCCTTGATTTAATTTATTTAAGAAATAAATTTTAAATTTTTTGTAGTTTCATAGTTGCATTTTAATATTTATATTTTTCAAAAATATTTTTATGATTGTTTTATTTGATATGTTTAGAATAATTTGGTAATTTTTTTGTAGTGAGATCCATTTGCCGTTAAATAAATAGAATATGTATATAGTATATCAGAGTGAAATTTGAAGTATGAAATTTGCTTTTGTGTAGTTTTAAACCAATTTTAAAAATGTAGATCACCATTAAAGGTACCTCGATGGATGAAACAAAGTATAAATACAGGTGAAATAATGATATTGGTTAAAGATGTGTTATACAAGTACAATTTAATAATGGAATTGGTAAAATGGTAAAAATAGTTAAGTACCTTAAAATTGTAAAGTCAGGTCTAGTCAGAAACTGACAAAATTGTTTTATGGTTTAATTTTTATTGAGTCATAAAACATGTTTTCTGCAAATAGCATCTCCCCTCAGAAAATTTTAATTAAGGATAGGAATTGTTGAAAAAGTTATGAAGATAATTATCTGGAATTTTTTGTGTATGTTTTGTGTAATGTTAAAATTGTTATGATCTATTTTTTTTAAAAAAAAAATCTCTCTGCATTGCTACACTTACATAAATAAAACAAGTGTTTTTTGAAGCAATTTCATATAGTGACCCAAGAAATATTTAATTTTTATAAAAATTTAAGTACATCTTTTTAGGTCATTTAAAAAATTAATGGTAATTAACATGTAAATAAAGGAAAATTGAAAATTCAACCTTAAACTTTTCGTTTAGAGTAGCTGCATAAATGTAATTTTTTATAAAGTTACACCCTTGATAAGTTTCCCATTTTAATATAAAATACTTTTTTTTTCTACAATTTTAGATTTTTTCCTCTATACTTTGCTAAAACTTGAAAATTGCACAAAAATTCTTTCTTTTGCAAATTGTTTGATATTTTAAGTTTTTAAAATTTTTTTTATCTTGACAGTGACATTTTAAGTCATTGGCCAATTGGATCCAGACCCAGGGCAGGGCCTTGTCTTGTTCTTGACTCAGCCTCAATAAGATCTTGATCTGAATAGTTTTAATTCAAAATGTTATTCCCGTACACATTCTACTAAAGACTGGTGCCAAACTAATAATAGTGACAAGACTGCATTATTATGTTATGTTTGTTGTCCGCCTCTAGGCCTACTTTCAATACCATATTTCTATTTTAAACAAAGATACTTAGTTGTCAGTTTTTCCCCAAATTTAGATTTTGAGGGGCATTCACATTTATTTGTTTTGGGTTTCCACATATTTGAGTATTTGACACCCATACTGTGTACTTAAGAGGGTTGCTGGTGGGGCCTATTTTTGCACAAGGGCCCAGGGGTTCAAGAAATCTTAAAATGTCATTGTATCTTGATAACCTTTTAATGCAAAATTTATTCAAATTCCCAGATGATCAATTTGTAAAATTTGCATTGTATCTCACATTGTAATTTGTATAAAAGTGTTTGTAATATAAGGAAAAACTCAATCACCTAAATTAAAATTTGAAATTGTAATAGCCAAATATCGTAAAATCCGGTATGTAACATTCATTGCTGTGTAAGGCACACCAATACTTTCAAGCCAGAGTTTTTAATTTTTAAGTGTATTCTCTTTACAATGCGAAGTCTAATTTTTTCTATGCTCATATTTTTATTTTATTTTTAAAGATCTTATTTTTATACTCGATATAACACACACTCGTAAATTTTGATCTTATTTTCTTTGTCAAAAGTGCACGTAATATGCTAGATTTTACGGTACTTTGTTACATATTGTTACTGTAAAAATTCATTTCAAAACTTATGTTGTGATACATACTAAATTTATTAAAGATAATTTGTGCAAATGTAATGGAATATATAATTTACTTGATAACATGAGTTTTTTTGAAAACATGTCTTTCCTTGGATCTATACTTTCTTTTATTATTCTTAATGGAACTTGATTAGATTTTTCTATTTTAAATGAGTAAAAAAGATAATTTTTTGGAACTTTTTAGGTGAATGGTTGTATATTTAACAACTGTCATTGATTTTTAAATATAACTTAGCATGTAGATATTAATAGTGAAGCAAGGCTATTGAACAGCGTTATTTTTCATATTAAGTCAAAAATTACTTTGTTGCAAATAATTATATATTCTGTATTTGCTACATATTCTCTGCCATTTTTTAACACAAAGTTTCTGCATTATAGGGAAAGGTAATGAAGATAAAAGGGGACAACCAGTAAATGTTGGAGTGACAGAAAAGTCTTGGTTGTATTTAAATGGCTATCCTGTCAAGTGTACAAGGCGAATGGAAGTAGCTGCTCTTGTATCTGGCATAAATCCTTCAATTAATGCAATGTCTGATAGTATAGAACTAGCTCGACTTCAACAGGTTTGTTATATCTCTAGCAATTTTAGATATTTTTATAATTTGAAAAAATATATGTGTGAAAGTGATTGTAATGTCTTGATTTGAAATTTTTTTTTCTTTTTGTTGAAGTATTTGTAAAATTTTACTATTATGTTACAGTATGTTTTTTCTTTCATTTATCATAAATCTAGCATTTATAAAATATGAATGAATTTTTTGTTCCTTTTCACTAAACTTTTTTTTATCTTTATACTAAGAACGTTTAAATAAAGTTTTGTAAAGTGTTTATATACTGCAGTATTTTTTAAAAATCATGGGATTTTGAAAAAATAAATTCAAATGTGAATATGATTTAATTTTTTAATGACTATGTGTTTATATGACTGTGTATGTCAAAAGAAAATATTTTTAAAAATAAAAAAATATTTTATGCTATTTGAGTTTAAAATACTTAAATATTAGAATATTTAAATGTGCAGATTTAAAATTTCTTATACAAGCTAGATATTCTCTGCTTTATATCAGATTTTTAATGTTGATTGTCTGTACCTTCTTAATTAATTTTAATTTAAAAAAAATCAAGTTTATATTTTATATATTTATATTAAAACAAAACTGAAAACTACTATCACCATGTTTGATACACATGTGTAAGCTATTTTGAAGAATTTATTGAGAATTTTGAGGATTATATTGAGCAATTAAAGTATAAATTTAAGTAATATTTCTATAACTTATCTCCAAAATTTCTTATGGTTCTGCATTCAACTTGATTCATTTCATTGTTGTGATTAGAAAGATTTCTTTGTGATTATTCATTAAGTTCAAATGTATATTCAGTATGTAGTTGTTTTAAAGCTAATGAAGATATTTTTAAAAGGAGTATGTGTATAATTATTTAGGTTTAGTTTTTATGATTTACAGCAACTTCTTTGGCTTCTGTATGATTTGAACCACTTGAAGACATACCCAATGGCTCTTGGTAACTTAGGAGATCTTGAAGAGATTTGTCCAAGTCCAGGACGTCCCCCACCCATAGAACTTTTTCGAGAGTCTATCATGGCAGCACAGAGTTACTACTGTAATATGCATGTTTATCCATATACTTATCTTGGAGGTTATCTGTATCGAAATGGACGTTATAAAGGTGCTCTTGAAGCATGGGCTAATGCTGCTGATGTGATAAGAAAGTAGGTGAATATTTTCAGTTTTGATAAAAATGATCATTATAGTATAAGGCAGTGTAATATTTTTAATAAATTATCAGTATTTTTTAAAGTTTTTTGTAATGTCTGTGTTTTAAAATTGACACTTTTTGAACTTGTAAATAAAGTACTGTTATCAATTGTATAATTTTAAACAAAAATTTATGCTGCCTTGCTATTTTTTGCAAAACATTACACATATAAACTAATGTTTCATGTTACATTTTAGTTGATGGTTAGGAAATAATAATTTATTTTTTTAAATATTAAATTTTTGTGATCCTCATTTTATTAGAAGAGGTACTTTTTTGAATTAAATAAAATTTATAATGTTTTTACTGATAAATTGTAGTGATTTGAATCTTTAAAAATTATTCAAATTCTGTATAGAAAAGCTAGTTGATTTTTATTGATATTTACTTTTATGAATCTAGAGGAGGTGTATCCAAACTACAGCCCATGGGCCAACACCAGCACACAAACACCACTAATCTGGTTCTCCATGTTAATGTTGATTTTTTAAAATAAAATTGGAAAGCCCAGTGGCTGAGTGAGATTAGTATGCATCACACTTCCACACCACAGGTCAGATCCAAACCAGCGGCAAGCTGACTCAGACTATCATCCTTTCAATGGGTGGATAAAATTAGTACCAATCTTAGTTGGGAACTTAACACTGGGGGTTTTCGATTTAGACTGTGTCCACCTGACCGGTTAACATCTAGCTATGCACCTTCAAGGGGTTATGAGTAGCGATACTAAGTTGGGCACAGTAGGCTTTGCTATCCATGAGCTGTCATAGGCCTCTGAGTTAGTTTTTTTATAAGTAAAAATTATGCATTGTAGATTTTATAAATAGCTAACTTTTAAATGGTGCTTTGTACCATTGGGGATCGATTTACTAGTAAAATTATTCACAGTGACTTCAAATACTCACCAATTAACTTAGATCAATAATTTATATATATAATCATAACTTAATAATCAATTAAAAAATTGAAATTATATGAATTTTATAACATTAAATCCCATTTCAAAATCTCAATGGTGAATATAGAAGATAAAATTCCAACGTTTTCAAACAAAATAAAAAAATTATAAAATAAAAATTTATAAAATATCCAAGGGCAACCTCGGACTTAGGACCGATAAGTGGGGTTAAACTAGTTTGATGGTGCCAACCTTCTCCCTATTGCAACTTGGTAAGTTAATCGAAAAATATCCAATTCTCAAAAATATAAAAGTTAAGAATTAAAAAGTTAAAATTAAGCCATTAAACTTGAAAAATTAAACTATTCGCCATCACATTCTGAAAGATATTATACAGTTAAAATTCTCTAAACAATTAAAATTCTAAAACAATTAAGTGCATAATATAAGTGAGCCATTGAACACCAAAGATGATGCACCCATCTTTAAAATAGTTGTATAGGTAGAAAAAAATGTCTAAAATCCGAAAGTTAAAATTAAAAACCCAGTATGTTCACAAATGAATAGCGTAAATCATTAAAAACTCACCAAAGAGCATCCTATCAATCACAATTTTTGAACGATTTTTCTCTCATATTTAATACAACAATTACCACTCCTATATTTTGCTCATAACTCCCACTAATGTCATGTCAATCCAAATGATTCATAATCTCACACTAGAGTTTAACTATTTGGTATTTGATGCAAATCAGATTGCATGCAAAAAAATTGTTTGATTGGTTATAAATAATTCTCACACTAGAGTTTAACTATTTGGTATTAGATGCAAATCCGATTGCATGCAAAAAAGTTGCTTGATTGGTCATAAACGTTTGATTGGTCATAAATAATTTTAAAGTGTAGTCGTGTAAATATTGGTCTATGTGTGTATTAAAATGTATCCTGTATGTGGAATGCACATATTCTTCACAGCTGGATCACTAACAAGCTGACTTTTTGGACCTAATGTTGTGTGGTGGATTTGTGCATTTATGAGTTTAAAAATATTTTTAAGAAATATTTTTGATCTATGTATTTTCTCAAGAAGTTGATGGGATAATCATTCTGTATGCAACAAAATATAAATTTCTGGATGTTCTTGAATTTATCAATATTGTGTGTAGTTAAATTATTATTTTTCACCAAAAAATTTAAAATTATATTTCTAAATATTGATATGTGTAACACTATTGAAGTTGGGTAACTTTATGACATTGAAGTTAAATGCTTCCCTTTTATCATAGATATTGCTGTATAATTTGTTGTCAATAATATTTAAATCTAAATCTAAAAATTCAACTTTGCTCGAGTTAAAATTTGTCTGTATTAATTTTAGGTATTCGGATAAAATTAATGCTAGGTTTAAATTCCCTTGCTGACCTATAACAATTAAATCATCTATGTATCTTAATAAGAGGCAAGATGGTTCATTTCTTTGATTTGATTCATAGTGGTGTAAATACAGGTTAGCGAGACTATTATTGGCTGGGCCACCCTGAGGCAATCCTTTGATTTGTTTGTAGTTTGTTTTCAAAAATAATAAAGTTCTTCTGTATTACAAAACAAATTAGTGTATTGAACTTTTCAAAACTAATGTAATCATTCAAACCATATTTCTCATATGCATCTGAAAGTACCTGAATTATATCTTCTATTTTGATGGAGTTAAATATATCTTCGAAATCAAATCCATGCACTGAAAATACCTCTTGTTGTTCAACCTTCTTACAGAAGTATCTTTAAATTTGTCTATTGTATCTTGTAATATGGTCTGTAAAATTCTTCCGATTTGGATTTATAAGTATTGAACCCATTTGTTACACTGCGGAATTTGACTGGATTTTTATGAAATTTAGGAGTCAAAAATGTATGGGGATATTTAATTTTATTGCTAGAAATATTTAATTGTTTACAAAATGCCAATAATCTGTTGTTAATTTCTTTCATACTAAATTTACTTACTTCATATGCATTATTATTTTTATATGATCATTTATTAATTTACTATAGTAATATTTACACATTATTGCATAATTTCCTGGGACTTTTTCAACATAGACTATCACAAAGTGTTTTTGTAAGTTTTCCATTGGTCTTTTAATTTCTCTATAAGAAACATCATTTTTTGTTCTAAAATTAAAAATCATTAAGTCCCTGAGGACATGAAAACCATATTCCTTAAAGGCCTGAGTAGTTAAATTATATTTAATTGCAACATTTAGAATAAATTTATTAATATCTTCTGATAGCTGTTTTCTCACATTTAAATTGCTATTTGAAATAGTTAGTCGATAACCAGTGCCTTTGTACATAATTTCTCTTAATTTCTGATCTTGAACTATTTCTAGTTTGCCTGTTACTACGTGTCCATGATATGATACATTCCTGTAATCATTGCATCTACATTCTTTTTGATCTACCAATTCCTTAATACTGTTATAGTATATATATATGTTTAGAAAATGTTTTTTCACACAAATGAATAATAATAATAATAATATAATAATAATAATAAAACCACAAGCAAATTTATGCAACTGATCAAACCATGGAGTGAATAATTCTGATAAAATTCCAGCAGGAATGAGTTTAAATACATTTCTTTAAAAATATTGCTACACTGCAATCAGTCATTTCCATTTGAAGTTTTGGGACAACAGATTTAGAAAAGTATATGAAAAATCGTGATGACATCTGCAGTTGCATCAAAATCTGAAAAGTTAGATTAAAAAACTGTTTTTAAAGTACCCAAAGCTTCAGTTGCAAAATCAACTTGAAATGGAGGCACTTCACTTGCCACTAGTCCTGAAATGAAATTATGAACTGTATATTTCTGAATATAAGCTGAAGCATGTATACATATTTTTTCCTGAATTAACTCAAAATTCAAAACCTATGAACGAGTTAAATTTTTGGGGGGGGAATCTTGTAATTTTTAAACATGTTGCAATGATGGCAAAATTGTTGACATACATGTGGAAAGTGTTTTGTTATCAAATTGCTGTAAGGTAAAATCCTGATGCCAATGATGATAGTTTTATATCTGATAACCCTATCTGAAGCCACAGCACATTTCTCCCATTTGTTTGTCATCCTGTTACCTTTAATTATACACCCAACTCTTTGCTTTGCACGTTCTTTTACAGGATTTTGAAATAACACAGTACATGAATGTAATGATTTTTTTTTGTTTTACACAAATGTTTTCTGTCATGAATCCCAAAAAACTTGGGATTTGTGCCTTTTTGTTGAGGACGATTAAATCAAATTTTTGACAGTTTATGAAAATAAAGTCAGTAATGATGAAGTCAAAGGTGAAGTTCAGCTATTAACAGCTGATTTAATTTGCAAGGACTTGAACTTTGCTACAAGCATGGAACAACGCTTTCTTGCTCATGATCCTAACATAAAGCATGCATTATATTTTCAATGTTATTTAAGTTTTTTTGTGTAGCAGAATATAAATAATTATATAAGCAACTTGAGAAAAAAACAAAAAGAACAGCCGCTTATAACAAACTTTGTTACAACAACAACATTAATAACAACTAAGTTCTACATTTGAATCAAAGCCAACAGTTGTCTTAGACATATCTAACACATTTACTGATGGTGGCATTTTTGGTCCTGTTTGTAATAAATGTGCATGCTTGTTATCAAGTAGTGATGAATATTTGTTAGTTAAAAATTTTATTCCCAATTTCAATTTGAATTTTTATCTGTTGTATGCACTTATAGACTAAATTTTCACTGTACACTAATTTTAATTTTTTTTGATAATAAAAATGAATTGTTTTTGTTTTGTAAATATGAAACATAGATTTTATTATTACTTTTTTTACACAGTTTTTGCTAAAATATTTAAAGACTTTTCATCTTGCACGATTTTTTAAAGTTGTAGAACAACCTTAAGTCAATCAACTGAAATTTACCATATGTCACATGAATTTTTTAAACTTTTTCAAGGAATGTATGGGGTTCTTTCAAAGTACTTGGCATACAGATCTCCAAAATGCATCATCATTAGATTCATTAGGTTATTTATGAACGGAACAATCAGAATGTCAGGGGTAATCTACACAAGGACAGGATTCTAAGGGGCCCAAAGCCTGACTGACGCCAAGTATGTAGCCTTTGTAAGATCCGGCTTGGGATCCAAAACCTGACTTTGCAGAGGTGGCCCTAATATTCTTCGGTATACCAATCTATTATAGTGTCACTATCATTACCTCAAACTCTGTTTCTGAAATATTTTGCCTCAGTCCTGCTATTTCAAGTTCAGTTTAACGTTTTAGATGCTACAACATTGTAATCGTAAAGACAGAAAAGTCTTGTATACAAGATCTGGATATAAAAAACTGCTGCAAACTCTTGCTCTAGCAAAGATAAAACTACCTTACTAACTTGAAATAAATACCACATGCTCATTTAAAGAGCTGTTATAAAGCATGCCATTTGGAAACATCCCTTTTCCCTAATTATTATACAATCAAAATCTCTGTACATGCGAGTCATGTTTCTGTAATTTTTAGCAGGAGGTCAAGTCTACATGTAATCAGATCCTGAAACAAAAATTTCAGGTTTTCAAATGTGCCAAGCTACTGGTAAAAATGTGTGAGGGTAGGAGTGGAATAAAAAATGCTGTTATGCCAAAATGACATCTGGAATCGAGTTTGTTTCTTGCTGGCACATGTGTATACGGTTGGCATGAAGGGGTTAAATATTGTCACTCCATCATTAAACGGACTGAACAATGCCCCAAAATTTGGAGTTTAATATCTCATTAACTGAAAGTCCTGGTATAAATCTGCTAATGGATGACTGGCATCTTTTGTCTTATTCACTGTTTGTTTTAATTTGGCTGTATATAAGCATATTTCTTTCCCAGCTGTATATCTGTGTTTAAAAAACTCATTCAATAATGATATAATTTTTGTTCACAAGGTAGACTCAAAGTGAGTTTTTAAAATCTCCTGTGTTTCTGTTGCTTCACTTGTATCCTGATATTAGTATTCTATACTTTTACTGTAAATTTAAGTGCAGTGTAAAATAAGCTTTATCCCAATGCCAGTTAAATTTTTCTGTCTTTCTTAGCACTGTCACATGCCATTCCACTTCCCTATTTGTTATGAAAGACCACTGTCCCTGCCCATCAATAATATGTTTACATCTTCTTTTTATTGACAGTAATTTGTTGAGTCTTTTCAGTAATGATATCTTCCATCTTAATTTCTATTTTAAGGGGCAAAAAGTACATTTGGCAAAGCACAAAATCACTCATTCTAATGTAAATAGGGATCCTTACCATTTTTGATATGAAAAAGGAAGATAAAAATGCAGAAGTAAACAACTTAGTTAATGGCTTTGACAGACATTCACACTACAGGAGCTATGATTGCAAACAAATGGCTTTATTTCTTCTTGTTCACCTATCTTGATAAATCATAATTCTTAAAATATGTTTGAAGTGATATAAAAGGGCTCTGGGCCCATAACTTATTTATATGTAGTTGATCAAACTGCAATGCTTGAAAAAGGATGAAGCTTAAGTAAACAATATACTTTATGAACAAATTGAAATGAAATGAAATTTTAAGGTTAGAAAAAATTAAAACAAGCTACACTTATGGTTAAATGAGGAAAATCATCTACGTGCTTGGTCTGTATCATAATCATAAGTCACAGGCATTCCACCTTTATATGCAACTTGACCACTTGGTGGTAAAAGTGAATAGCAAAATTAACAATTTATGGATATGAACTTGCTCAAATTTTTATGCAATATCAAGCATGTGAACTAAAAATAAAGGATTTTAATTAAGAGAAAATTAATGAATAATCTTTTAAAGAAGTTTTTATTTTAGACTAATTTCAAACAATGTGTTTTTGTTCATGTTTGGAAATGATGGCTGCATTTTGGGACACTTTTGATTGGCTGATGGTGTAATACATATGTAAAAAAAAAACTATCAATGAGTAAATTGCAAAGGTTAAAATTAGCTTTAAATAAGCATGGTGTGAGAGGGCTCTGACATACTGTACCTAGTCAGTGGAGCCAAATATTAGCTGAGATTACCATTCAGCTGAATCAAGGTGCCTGTTATTTAATCAGTAAATGGACCATGCCACCGTCACTTCACCTTATAGGCTTCATGAATTATAGATTCTAGAGAATACCATTGCTCAATGCACAGCATCAGGTTGCATGTCGGGACAAGAGAACACGAAGGATGGATTTTAGGAGACTGGAAACAAGTAACATGGAGGGATGAATCTCAGTTCTGATGACTTCACTCCTATAGGGGGCTGAAAATATGGCATTAAGCTCATGAAATCATGGATTTTGCATATCAAATATATATGTAGGAACTGTACAGGTTATGGCAGCTTATCCCATAGTCTGGGATGTTTTCTCTTGTCATTTGTACAGGATCTTTGGTATTTGTACTAATCTCCCTCAATGTGATTTGGTATGTAGGGTTACTGAGTGATCACTTCCATCCATTTATTTGTACTGTCATCCACATGGAAATAAGAAATGGAGTTTTCCAAGTACACAAATGCATCTCTTGGAAGGCACATTTGGCTACTGCTTGATTGAACGAGCCTTCCTCTAATTTCTCTGTCATGAATTGGCCATCTTTAACATAGACATAAGTCCTGTTGGAACACTTTTGGGATGTTTTATAGGAAGGTGTGAAGCACATTACACACAACAACAAGCAAAGCATTTCTTACTGAATTGTGGATACTGTAGCCAACGTTTGACAAGCCTTTCCTGTAGAACGTTCCGCAAACTTGTTGAATCTTTGCCTCATCCTGTAGTAGCTACTATCAAGACCAGAGGAAGCCCAACTTGTTAACTTGCTATTTCTAATTCAGTGGTATTTTATATGGTGTGTTTATATACATAAAAACCAAGAATGTTGGTAATTAGGATTTCTCATTGTATTCAGAGCACACATTTAAAAATAAGATTAATTTTTTTCATTTTATAAAAGTACTAATGAATTTTTTATCATTTTTTACTATGATTAGAGATGCTTAACTCATTTTAAATTCAAATAGAAATATGGCAAAAAGAAGAGTTATTATCAAATAGAATCAATTGCAAAAGTTAATCTGTTTATATATTAACAAACTAATTTAAGTGCTTGACATATCTTTTATATTTTTTCTTGAATAAAAGTAATAGATCCAAAATTAAAAAGGAAAAGAGAAAAGAAAAAATTCTGGTCAATTTTTTAAAAAATTGCTATTAAATATTTTACCCTAAAAATTCAGTACATTTGAATAAAATGTATATTTCTATAAAAATTAAGAATTTAATATCTTATTTTTTAAATTTTTATAGATACAATTATGGACGTGAAGACGAAGAAATATATAAAGAATTTTTAGAAATTGCAAATGAGTTAATTCCACATATTGTTAAAGTTGTAAGTACGAATGGTTGTGAACCATCAGGCCAAACAGATACTCCTTTACTTCAAGATCCTGAATGTTTTTCTCATTTGTTAAGATTCTATGATGGATTATGTGAATGGGAAGAAGGATCTTCTACTCCTGTTTTGCACATAGGTTGGGCAAAACCTCTTGTATCCACAATATCAAAGTTCCCTGGAAAGGTACGATGTATGGTAGATATAACAGTTCCTGAAAAGAAATTAGATGTAGATTTAGAAATAACAGACTGTGAAAAGCATGATGGTAAGAGGCCTTCTGAGAAAGCCAAGTCTGGGAAGGAGAATTCTATAAATGGTTCTGCAGAAGAAAAGTTTTCCAAATCAAATAGTAATCGAAAAAGTGCGCCTTCTGAAAATGAGAAAAGCAAAGGAAAAAAGAAGGATACTTCTGTTGGCCATGAATCAGAATTTCTTCACACACTTGAAACACAAATTAATTCTGATGAAGAGCCTCATCCTAATATTATGGCTTTGGCTGCAGCATGTGGTGATAATATTTTAAATCCTGAATATTTATTGGGATCTGGTGAACCGTTTTCTTCAAGGTCATCAAGTTTGTCTTCTGAGATGCAAGATGGACTTAGCTCTAAATCCAATGGAACACCTGTTGTACCTGATCTTAATAGTGAACCAGGATTAGACATTGACTCCACTTCAGCATTTTCACAGGTATTTATTTTTGGTTCATGTAGCTCAACAAGTTATTTTTTAAATTTGTTATTTTTGAAAATTTAAAGTGTTTATGTAATATATTTGTGAGCTGTTATAAATACATATTCATAGATCTATTTTCAAAGGATTTAATTGATGTGTTAAAAATAGAGTTGTGTACTATTTTTTCTTGGAAGTCATATTACATTTGAGTTAATAAATGAATTTCATATTAAAGATAAGAGATTTAATTTATAAAAATAGTTGGTGTAGCCAAAAATATCTAAACTTAAAAAATTATTGGAGCTTTTCACTAAGGTTGTTTACTAAAGGTGTATCAAAGCTTTTTAAATTATGTGCTCAACATATACTCAGCTATTGCTGCATTCTATGTTTATTTTGTTCAGTTACATGTAAATAAATTGAAAAAGTACAAGTATTGATATTTTAAATTAACTGAAAACCTAGGTTTTTTTTGTAAAAGGAAAACTTTTATTTCTTAGTTTTTTTATACATTGGCAAACATAGAGATATTTGCCTTTAAAAGGTATACTTTGCTACATGTTTTGCATTCTGCTATAAACAAATATTCAGTGTTCGTCAACCTATCATAATATAAATGTGTCACTATTCATTGTTCATTACTGAAGTTTATCAGATGATTCTCTCTGATTCAAAAAATTGTTTTTTCTGCTTAACCACTTACAATTTTGCATATTTATTCAGCTATAACAAGCAGATGTACTTCAGCAACTTAGTTTTCCAACCATACTCCCCAGCTAGAAAAAAAAAGTAATACATTTATTTTACCCCATAATACAGCATGACTTCTCATTGCATTTTGAAACACTGTATAAATATTATGTTCTGTTTTTTATGTGCAAATATTATATACTATTGTGGTTAATCCTGAGAAGGATTTCTGTGATATGATTTGTTAGCATAACATATTTAATTTGTTATAAAATTTCGTGTAATAAATATTTATTTTAAAAGTCTATACTTTTCAATTATTACTTCATTATTGTATTTTTCACAAAACTAGATTTAAAATTGCTTTTCTGATTTTTTTAAAAGAAAAACTAAAAAAAATAAAATAAATAAATTGATTTTCATTAAAAACTGTGCAATCATTAATATGAATCAAAATTATGCAGTTGAATCTATTGATGATGGTCAAGAGTAATTAATAACATCAATTAGAATTCAGTAATTACATCTAAATATGAATTAAAATATAGCTTTGCTTGATACATTTAATAACTTTAGGCATGCAAAAATATCTTATGAGAGAAATTATAAATCAATTACTATTCATATATTAAAACTATTGATTGAATTTTATTAATTTAATAATTAGGGAATATCATTGTTTTCTAGTTTTGTATACTAGTGTTGATTATTGATAAAGAAAAATATTCTAATTAACATTGTATTTGATTGCTATTGTATATGATTTATTATTTAAAAATATTCTGGAATATCATTTTACAAAATTGAGAAAGTAAACTGATTTTTCTAATAGGTTTTGCAAGGAAAGTTTTTTTTGCTTTTTCAAAATTTTACTAAACTGAATGGGTGTGTTTTAGCTTTATACTTTCATAATACATATGTTTTAATCCACACCTGAAAAAAGTCAGTGTTCAAAACACTAAAGAATTGATATTCATATCATAAAAATATCTTAATTTTGTTCATTGGAAAATGTAACTTAGACAAATTAGAGTTTCATTTAAGCAAAAATAATTTCTTTTAAAGAAATGACCATTGGTGTTCAAACTATGAAAAAATTTATTATTTCACAATAAGTAATACATGAGCAAAAAAACACATGACAATACATGAATTCTCTTCATTTTATTAATATAAACTATACTAACTATGTAGTCATCAAAACAATCAATGTGAACTGCTGTAAATCACAATAGTTTGTTACAGTACAGTTCATTAAATAATCATTTAACAAAAAGTATGAAGCAGCTTTAAGCTGAAAAATAAATTCCAACATGTCATTCCAATGTCAACCCCCAATAGCAGATTAAGTGTTACTGTCAGTGATAATTGGCAACTGCTTTTCCAAATTGTTACCAACATAAACATTGGTCTTATCTGATAAAATACATTCACTACAAATACTATAATGAGCCAAGAATTTGGCATGTTTTTTAAAAATATGTTGCTGTGCTTGGCTTCATGGTCCTTATAATCAGTAAGTATGGATAAAATAAATGTAGCATTGATTTTTTAAAAAATAATAAATAGTTATGAGAAAAATTTGAGTTCCTACTTTTATTGTTGGAGGGGAGGGGTGAAGACTTAATATTGCTAAAGCTGGTTATTTTTTAGTATTGAACTTCTAATACAGTAATAGTAATTTGCTGAGTTGGTGACAAAATAGTGGACTAAAAATATGATTCAAACTCACACACACAATATATATATAATGTCAAACTATATATAAAGAAATAAAAGGTAACATACACATTAAATAAAAGTAAAAACTATCAAAACTAATAATTTGAGCCAATTTTCTTTAAAAATAAACAGAAAAAGGAATTATAATATTAACATCAATTAAAGTCAAAAACTTTCTGAAATGAATAAAATAAACTTATCTTTGATCAAGCTAATATTAACAATACAAAGGCTTAAATGGAAAAGTAAATTAGATTATGAACAATTATTGAAAAATTATTCAAGCAAATAAATAAAATCAAAATTTAGTTAGAATACCTGAAAAAAAAATTAAACTGGCATAATTTTGATCTCAAAAGGAGAGTTGTAAACAACTGTGTTTGCAAAACTAAAAAGAAACAGTTCTAGTAGTGCTTATAAAGATTCATTTAAAAAACAATTTTAATTTTGTCACAAAGAACAAATACAATACTAAATAAATATAATGTTAATGGAGATGTGTAATCTGAAAAACTATATTCATGAAGAAGACATACAATTCATCTCATTCAGAAGTAGATGTAATGATGTCATATTTCCAAAGATGTGGAGAATCCCTTTAAAATTGTATTAAAAAAAAACCTAAAATGATAGAATCTAGAAAAAAATCTCTTTGATGTGCATATCATTCTGACCCATAGTTTCATGCATCTGGGTCTTTCTGTTTTTGTACTACATTGAAAGTTTAAATGTATACCATTTCTTTTATTATTTTAGATTTCAGATTGATGTCTAAAAGTTTAGTATATTTTTTTCAATAAATTACATATTAATACAGATAATTACAAGTAACCGAGAAAAATTCAGCCTATTATAACTATGTATTACCTTTTTTGTTATGCTATAAATTTTGTATAAATAGTATTATAGTGAGATATATAAGGTATCAAATTAACAAATAAATTTTTGTATTTCAAAAATTAAAATAGACTGGGCTATCTTAACTTTTTTTGGCATGTTATAAATTTTCATTTAATTTTTATTCTACTGAAAGAATAATTATAACTTATTTCAACATTGTCTTTTACCTATTCTTGTCCAGCTTCAATCCCACAATCATAACCCCGATATCCCTTATGCAGTTTCAAAGGGCATTAATAAAAAGGATTGAGTCTTGTGCAAGTTTATAAACAATCAAATCAAATCTTCAGTTCCAATCCCCTGTATTTTTAAGATAAATATTCTGCATGAATTCTAACATTTAAATAGAGATCTTTTGAAGCATTTAATTCTTAGTAATTTTTTTTTCTACTTTTTGACAATATTGGTGGAGAAAAATTAATCCATGAAAGGATAGATATGCTAATCAATATAAAGAGGTAAGTTGTAAATTTGGGATATATGTATGAAAACATACCTATATAAGAAATTATTTCTTCTTAGTAAATTTATCAGATTTTTCTAGTAGTCTAGTAAAATCTTATTTTTTTAATAAAAATGTTTGTTTCTCTCATACTTTTTATTTATATCACATTATGTTTTTTCTCCAAAGAATGATGACCCTGTATCTAATTCTGCTTCTGTTACTCTAACAAGTCAAAAGATGAAAGGGCTAAAAGATTTGCTACTTGCTGAGAAGCTAAATACATCTGCAATACAGTTACAGCTTACTGCGCAATCTCAAGTTCAAGTTGTGAAAAGGGGCCGCCAAGCAAACGAATTTGATTTGGTGTCTGGCGGACGCACAACAAAAAGAAGCAGGAGAGAATAAGAGGCCATAGTCAGGCCCTGTTCAAGTGTGATATATAAAGGCGACGGAGAAAGTAGTCGCAGCTGTGATTCGCATGTGTATATCGCCCATTGTCAAACTTCTTCCTTGTTCATACTTTCAGTACTTGTTCCAAAAGCAACAGTATAAAAAGATTGTACTTAGAAGAAGTGATAGGAAGGGTGTATAAAATACACCAGCCATTCCTATTAAAACTATATGAAAATATTGTATTTAAAGAAAATGATATAAACTGCTTTTCTCTTTATTAATATGTTTTCAAACATTATAAAATATTTGATCAGTCTAATGAATGACAACAGCTAGCTTTGTTTTAGTGAGAGTCAATATTTAATCTATTTTATTCACTGTTAGTATTGATGTTGTTTTAAAACTGTATTTGTTGAATCTACAACTTTTGATGTGTTGTAATTCACAGCTTTAGTGAAGTGATCAATATATATATGGTGTTTGGTATTTGTTATATTGGAAAAGTTGTTAAGCAGTCAGTTTGAGCTTCTTGTTTTGTCTTTGTTACAAATTTTATAATTGATCTGAAATTCAAATTGAAGTGTATATATTTAAAAGTGATGGATAAAATGTGAAGTAGAATACTAAATGTTTCCACATGCATAATTGTATTTTTCCTGCATTAACATGTACCAAATTGTTAGTTTAATTAGTCATGAAAAGCCTAATATTTTGTGTGTGTAAAGTGTGTATAATTTCTTTATTTCTTACATGTATTATTTCACGAATATTTTTCTTAAAATTATTTAAATAGAGTAAACATATCTTACTCTAATGGTAGGAATAGAATATTTATAATGAACTAAATGAGTAATCAATTTTCTTATTTAATTGGAAAAATTCTTATTTTATGCTTACAGTAAATATTAAGGTATTTAATTTAATATGTGAGTTTTTCTGGACATTTTATTTCTTTATAAATAAATAGAAAAAATAGCCAAATAATGCAAGATTAGTAGTGTGAATATTTTATAATTAAAATTTAAGATGTATAAAAATTAAGGATTTATCATAATGGTGTTGTAACTATCCAGATGTTGTATGTTTACAACCAGCAACTAAAATAATTTAATATAATTTATTTTTTATGTTTTGCTAATACAAGAAAAATGTTTTTTTAATCTTTAACTGAAATTTTATGTACACAAACTTTTCACTTGGGGGAGATATAAAGAAATTATGTGCTATTTACTATTAATTTTCTAAAAATTATTTAATTAGGAAAAAAAACCACTCAAATTTCTCCCCCTTTGGTTATAAAATAATAGTATTGAGATTATAAAACAGAGATGCATGTGGTTACATTAAGTATTGTTGCTGAAACCTACTTTGTATTTTGCTACTAATGGAAATGAGTTTTATCTTATTAAGATTCATCTGATTTTCTAATACATTTCAAATGTTCTGTAACATTTTTAAAGCACATTTGAATATTTTGTTTCTTTGTTTTCACATGTTCAGATACTGTTTTAAGAAATTATGAAGTTTTCTCTTTTTTTTGGAGGATGTAAGAAAGTGGAATATTCAGCTACATGTATGTGTTATTAATGTTATCGTTCTTTCAGATTGTACTGAACCTATATTTTTTATTGATGTTTTTGGTTTTTTTAAAAACCATTTTTTATTTTAATTTAAATTTTGAAACTAGTGTGAAATTTACACATTATTAGTTTTGTTTGATATTAGCTCTTTTTAATATATATTTGTTATGTTATAAATCTTGTAGGTGTTTATTGGGAATCTCTGCAATCTTCAAATGTAAATATGTAAATTTTTTTCATACTGCAAGTTTAAAGTCTGTTTTATCTGACATGTTTTAAAATTATATGTAATATATATTTAATGTTAAAAGTGTAATTAATACTTTGAAAGTCAAATTTAATGAATACTCTTTCAATTATTTTTTAAAATTCTTTTGTGAAATGTATATTGCAGATTAAATATTTTTTCAAGATACATATTATAAAACATAAAATGTGAAATATTTTAAACTTTAAAGTGCATTTACTGATAATACTTTCTGGTTTTGTTTTGAAAGTTTGTGGACTTAGATTAGAGAACACAATTTGTGTGTAAATTTTGAAGGGCATATTTATTGAAACCATGCTACTGAATTTGTAGTAATGCTACTAGTGTACCTTCTGATCATTAGCTTCATTGACTCATGAAGATGTTTGATGCAATCAATTAATAACTGTATATTGTCGAGGAAGTACCAAACTATATTCCTAAACTTTATGTTTCCGTTTTGATTTGTTTTGTTTTCTCCATTCTATTTTCTTTTATAGATGAAAAGACCCTTTTCATATTAGAGGTACATTTTTTTTTCTGTTTATGGAAATTATGTAAAAATTGTGTGTCTATTTTCTAAAATTTAATTTTTTTTAAATGTGTGATTTTATACATTTCATATACATTATAGCTGTGCAATTTATTTTATATTTTTATGGTAAATCATTTGAAATATTTTAAAAGAATTCTTAGAAATCACATATAATCCTCTATTTTATAAAACTAACTTGGTTACATAAAACTTTTCTTGTGTAATATTTATAACTAATTATAAATTTTATCTTCTGCATATCTAGCATTAAATATGGTTTTAAACAGTTAACAGATTTGATTACAAGCAAAGCAAATCAATAATAGTTTTTTAAAAAACTGTTTGCAAATTATTATTTATGTTAGAATATGTTTCCACATTATTGTGTGGAGAATTGCATTCCATAATAATAGTTTCTCCTTCCACTGAAAGATTACTTATTTTGTTTGCTATTTTTTTACAGTTGTTTGGTATAACAAACATTAAATTATAAACTTTTTCTGTATAGATCTTCAAAAGACTTGTCTTATTAGTTACCTTAAATTTTATCTTTTTATTTTGTGAAATATTCTTAACTATAGGTTATAACTTTAGTAGATAACATTTGTCCCTGTGTAAGATTATATCAATGGGAAAAGAAATGAGAGGTGGTATATCATTAAATGCTAGATGCTTTTTGTATTAGCTATACAAAATCAATAATATTTTGTATTGATAACCATGCATTTAAAATCAATTTTGTTCATAAAGCTTTTTGAATTTAACTAAAAATTTATAGTAAAATTTTTCAAAATATTTCAAAGTATATTTTTGAATTATATGATGGAAATTCTTTTTTAAGGGGCATTTCATTATTTTTATCAATATGTCTTTTAAATTAAAATTTAACTACGTGACTTAATTGGTTTCTTTCAAACATAAAATCTATTAAATGTTTGATCAAAATTTAGACTTCTGACAATTCACATTGATGATGTGTAATCTGTTTTTAAATTTCATTTTGTAAAAATGTTTCAGTATAATTATTTACAGAACTGGTTGTTTTCTTTAAAAATCAATCGTATATTTAAAAAAACTTCTTTTTCAAGTATGCTAATTTTTCCCATTGTCTTAAAGTTAAATAGTATTCAAATCAGTGAGTATAATTATATAAATAATAATATGGATACATATTGATATAAGTAGTATCTATGTTTTGTGACTTTTTTAATTTAAATTTAATACTACTTTTATTTTATATATACTACTTTAATTTAGTATTCATAAATTGTTAAAAATACAACCAATTTTTTTTATTTGTAGTGTAATATGTTTTGTTTTAAATATCGTACTGGTAAATGTATAGTTGTTTTGCATTTATTTACATTTTGTTAAATATTAAAAAAAGTTGCATAAAAAATTGTATTTTTAAAACAAAATTGTAGAATATTTTAAAGAAATTACCAAAAAATGTATTGCATTGAAAAAGTAATTTCCATCTGTCTTATCTATATATCTATCTTATAAATATTTCTTTTCGGTTTCTTTTGATAGGTAAGTGATTAGGGATATCCAAATATATATTTTGTCTCCTAAGGAAATTTCTAATTATGATATAAAGTAAATAATTGTTATAATATCTATGATATAACTATATTAAGTAATGATTATGTTGAATAATTTCTTTAATTAAAAAGTCGTAAAGGCATTTTTTTCTTTTTATAAATTTTCTGTGAAAATAACAAATTATTGAAAAATTAATCATTTGAAGTTAATAGATTCTTCTTTATTTTAAAATCTTTGTAATATAAATGATTAATTTATATATCTGGAACTTTATATTAAAATTTTTGCAAAATATTCAGTTTTATTTTATATTAAATTAAAAGTTTTGTAATGCATAATTTTTTTGTTTGTATTTAAAAATTCTTGTTCTGTTTATTCTTAAAAATTCACCCTTAAACTGTTATATTTCATTTAATTTCTTTTAGCTAAAAACACATAAATCCTTTGATTATGAATCAAAGATATATATTTCTTAAACTAAATAGTTGGAGTTAAAAATTTCTTTATTATTTTTGTTACATACTTCTCTCATTAGTGAATTCATAATAAATTATCAGTATTGAAAAAAAGTTTTGGTCAAATTCCTGGAATACTTAAACATTACAGATTTATACATTTGCATATTTTTAATTAAATTTTTGGCTTCAGAGATTCCAAGTTCTTAAAATTTTTAATTTTTCTTTATTTAAACGATATTGGGCCTATATGCTTTTATATATTTTTTTCTATGATAGCAATAAATGTAGGCACATTAGTTGTCTGTTATGTCCATTTCTTAAAATGTATTTGTGTACACTTTTTAAGAAATGAACTTGTTTGTGTGTGTAGCATATAATTATTTTTGCAATATTTCCCCACATTTTTATTAAAAATTTTAATATTAGATATTTTGTAAATTACCTAAGTAAATTTTCTTGTCCTGATGTCTTTCCTAAGTATGGAATTGGGGAGATTTCATCTCCAGAACACTGTTAAACTTTCGACAAATATATCTACACAGTTGTTTATGCATTTATTATACAAGCTTCTCCAGAGCAATAGGCCACATACTATATCCTTACACTTACTGAAATGTATATTTCAAACTATCTATGCAATTTGCTTACTTCTGAAAAAAGTAAAATGTACAAATGTGAGTGTTAATGTCACTATGTTTCCCTATCATCAGTAAATGCTGCTGTGCCAGTCAATCAAATGCAAGTAATGAAAATACTACTAGTGATGTGTAAATAAAATTGCTTTAAAGCAGTTATAGATATTTTATCTGTAACTTACAAGACATCAAATTTGTATTTCTTTTATGATTTGTATAGTTCCGTAATGTTTTAACAGCAAAGCTTATACAATTAATCAGTTTGCTATTATATTTGGCAGAATGATTGTAAGATTGTTAAATACTATTTACTGCTTGATCTAGTCTATTCATGTACATTTAAGAAAATACATGCACATAGTTGTTCAAAGTCATGCACTGCATTGAATTGTTGTTCTTTTTTGTAATATCAGTTTTATGTGTATTATGATGTTTCTGTAATGTTTTTTGCTTGCTTTTGGTAAAGTGTTATGTCATTTTTAGATTGTATTAAACCTATTGTGCCATTTTCTGATATTTGTCTTATAAAATAGTTAGTGTAAATATTCAAAGCAATTGTTTGAGAGGTATGGTATGCTGTTATAGTAAAAATGAAACACAGTTTCTGAAGTGTTTTTCTTATGTTTGATACTTTAAATGTATACATTGTTTTCTTTAAAAAAGAAAAAACACATAAAGTGAAAATTTTAATTTGATCTAATTTATTCTTAAAAATTAAATCTTACTTTGAATATTTGTCAAAAAAAAAGTTTTATGTATATTTTGTGAATTAATAGGATGCTAAATATCAGTTCTGCAGTTAGGAAAATAATTTATATTTAATGCAAAATGTGTCACTCAAACCTGAGAAATCATTATATGTTGTATTTGATTCACATCAATACTACTAAATTATTTAAATTTTATGCAAAAAACTATTTTGAATAGAAATTCTTGTATATTTGTAAAGTATCATAAAATTGCATAAGAATTGAATGTTATATTTGTCTTTTGCTAGATGCAAGATACATTTCCTGTTCTATTTATTAGTACTTTTGTTTGGAACCAATGTGTTTAAATAGTGAAATAGTTTATTTTTAAATATATAACTTATGTGCAAGTAGATTTTTAGGCTTTAAATTTTTTTCAGATAAACATATTTTAAAATTGTTTGATACTTATCAAATAGAAATTGCATTTTTTTTTTTGTTTTCATATATATGATGATATTTTTTTCATCAGTAAAGTACTTAAATAGCCTTAATTTCAAGATATGGTTTTTGTACAAAGAGTGAGAAAAATTGTGGATTGTATACCGAGCTTAAAACACTCTGATTCTGTGTTTAGATTGCCATAAAATGTGATACACCTGCTAAAGTGGATTGATGGATATTCTGTCCAATTGTGAATATATATAAATACATTTCTGTGTTTGTGAATCTGTAAAATATTAGATTACTACTTTAAGCTCAAAGAGACTTGAACTGTGACTGACAAATGTGTGAACAGTATGCAGGTGTCTAGTGTGATATGCCAATTCCAAGTGGCCTCTTGTAATGTTTTGTAAAGTTCAATGGCTAAGCCAACAGTATTTGTTAAATTTATGTTTGCTGGCGCACAAGATTGTTGTTTATAGGAAAATGGCTATATTTTTGTGAATGGAAAGCAAATTTATTTTTGTTTGATGTACAGAAAATTGGACCACCTGTAGAGGATGTTGTTGGGAAATTATAAGAAGTATGGCCAATTGTTAGCATAGATATTTCCTTATATGTGGCCTGATTATCTTCTCAGGATGCCATTAAATGTTGTTAGAAGCTATTGTTTGATTTGTGTCATTTTATTTACAAACACGTACACAAGTGAAGTTATTTAAAGTAATTTGATTTTGTTAAATTTTTTTTTACTGTCAGTCGATATTATATTTATTAGTTGATTTTCCTACTCTAAATTCTGGAAAAAGTCATTGGATATATTTTTAGGATTCTTCTGATTTTGTTCTGAATGTTGGGTGTACTAATATATATATATATATATATATTATATAAGCCTTAGATATTTGTATCACTTGTTGTTTACATATAAAATTTTAATTTCATCCTAATAAAATGTTTAAAAAAATAAAGTTGCAATGTGTATCATCATATTTCAATATTCTCACTTGAACAAAACTTATTTAAAACAATTTGAATTAACATGAAAACAGATGTAACTATGAATTAAATAGAAGCTATATAATACAATAAGATGCACATCTGTTATTTAAGGGTTATAATTGGTCATTTGTGTCAAAATAAGGATTTTATTTTTATAAAAAATTTTAGTACAATTGCAGAGTTTTTAATCTTTAGTTTGATTGTTAAACTATTTTATATTTATTTGGTTGTAATTTGTACTATGAAAAATGCTAAATACTTTGGACTTAGCCTCTTTTTTATGATTTAGAGCAGGTAAACACAGAAAAATAGCAGACAAACTTTTTATCAAATGTAATAAGCTCAAAATATAAAAATAATATATTTTGAAAAGGATGAATGAAACCGAGACTTCATTTCTAAATGATCCTATTAAGTAGCATTAATACTCTGATCATGAGAAAGATTGCACAAATTCTAATTTTTTGGACATTAAGAACAATTGCTTGAGGTTATTGTTCTATTGCCATTCAATTCATTCACAATCCCCATTAAAAGGTATACTGAAAACATCAATGGCATTAAAATCTACTCAAAATTAATGTTTTCACAAGTCATTTTCATAGCTTTTAAGCGTGTCTTTGTATACTAGGGCTACTGTATTTAACCCTGGGAAGCAAGACAAACAATTTATTGTTTAAAATACATAAGATAGCTTCAGATGTCATTAAATTGATTTTTTTCTTCCAATTTTTATATTAACATGTGCATGTGATTGATATTTTCTGGGGAAAAATGCGAAGTCTCAAAATTATGCTGTCTTTTCCAATATTTCACACTTTGCATACCACATTATACATGTATCTTATTGGGTAATATTTACTTTTATATCTTCCAAATGGATAGAGCTATCTGTTTAAAAGTGATGTTGATCATTAGAAATTTCACCTTATAGATAACTGGGAGAGTAAAAACTATTATAATCAATATGGTTAAGTCACCAATATTAGTTTGTTTATTGCTTACAGTGATATTATGCATTAAAATGTTCAACTTCAAAGATTTAATTTGGAGCTCTTAATTATCCTTTATTTATATATGCAAATACACATACCAATATCAAAAGATTATAACATATATGAAAAGTGGAATGCAGCCACAAATTAATTTTTATAAAACTTCTATATTATTTTAAAATCTGGCAGGCCAGATAGGAAATCTTGGGGGCAAATCTGGTTCATAGGACACAGCTTGATCACCATTGCTTTAAACAGTGGTGAAAAATATAACAAAACATACATGCTTTTAACACAATTTAAACTCCCCATTCTGTGGTTAGGGTTGCTTTTGTGGGAATGACGTGGTTGAAATAATGCATGAAAGACTTTTAGAGAAAGCAATTTCAAAAAGCATTTTAAATTGATATTGAAGTACCTTAACTTATATACGCGATTTTCAAATCTCGATTAATCTCAGAAACTCGTACAGAATCAGTTCCAGAGCCTGATGAAATTGGTAATGTGATTGAAGATGTTGTCCATCTTGCCAGACAAATAAATTTAGAAGTGGAATAGCAATGGCATTCAAGAACTGCTGGATTTCCCAATCAGGAGCTGACATTTATGAACTTAATAGAAATGCATGAGCAAAACATTGAAGACCTTGAGTCTTTAGAACCAGTTCAGTCAGAACATTGAATGATTGCTGGAAATTTGACAGAAGACCCCAGTTTAATTGAAAAAGGGTTAAAAATTTTAGAAAATACAGACTACAACGAAAAGCATATTTTTTCCAACAAAACGGGAAATAAAAAAATTATTAGAATGCTACAAAGAAATTTTGCAGATGAAAAAAAAAAGTCTTTAAGCCCACAGACTACTTTATTAGATTTTATGAAACCTTTTACATCAAAATAACTTTGGTTTGTGATTTGCATTTGCGTTATCTTTCATCTTTGACTAAAATTAAAAATAGTTTATGCATTTGTAGGCAAAATTATGCCCTAACTTACGTGGTTATCACTCAGCTTCATTTATCGCATAAGTTCGGGGTATTACTGTACAACAAATTATGGATAAAATGTAGAATTATTAACTCTTGACCACAACTATAACAGGTTTGAAGCCAGTAGAAATTAGCCTAGAAAAGATAGCAAAGTTGCATTTTGTTTGCACAACTGCCAAAAAAGTATTTTTAGAGTTGAACAAATAAAACTCAGAATTTGCTAAGAATGTAAAATGTTCTCTAGTCCCAAAGAATTGGAGAGAGATACAATGTTAGATTAATGCAATATCTAAATTTTGGGGCAAAGTGTGAAGCTTCTGCAGTTACTGCTGATAGTTCATGTTTACAAAGTAAAAACTGTTTGATCAGAGAAGCTAAAATAATGATGACAAAGCATTTTTGCAAGGAAGAATTAATTCACTCTCTGAAGAAGAGAGCATGGAAATGTTAAAGTTGAACTGAAAAATTAGAAAAAGTGATCCACTCGATGCCAAAGATCCTACATTGCTCAACTAGCAAAAGTTCTAGCTTAAGCAAGATAATGTAACAAGAATTATTATTTGATCCAACAGAAAATCGATCATCAAGTATAAAACTGGATGAAGCTTTGTAAACACAATTTTCTACATCAGTTGAAGTTGAGAAGGCACTTTCTGTTGTTGGGTAGTTTGTGTAACAAAGTAAAGAACTAGGAGGTGAGTAATAAAAGCATAGATTGCTTATGTTTTCTTAAGTCATACTTTATAAAAATGATTAACATATTTTATATATTTATTTTGAGCTCAATATACAAATGAGTAAACATTTTGAAATTAAGTGTATCCTTCTTCTATATAAATATTATTGACCTATTAAAAATAATTTGTTAGAATTTTCCAAATTTTTATATATTCTCGGGAATGATTGTTACATAACTGGGAATTGGTTCCCGAAGGAAAAAGACCCCAGGAAATTAGAAATTTTATATGTGGTTGTGTTTTGGGAATTTTAATTCAACTGCTTTATTGGTAATTTGTTAAAGGAATGGTAAGGAGCTGGACTAACTTGCTTCTATTTTTGGTAAATTGAACTTTTATCATGCAAGGGGGGGATATGCTAGAGCATTAGTTAAAATTAATTTAATCTTGCCATAAAACTGATTCAGAACTCTCTCGCCAGGATGGAACACTCAACTTTCTTATCTGCACTGACTCACTCTCTTCATTCCATTGTTTGCTCAACGTAAACTCTACAGAAAAACTTGTTGTAGAGTTTCAGTCTATTCTGTACTACCTAGACTGTGACATCCACTTTTCTTATGTTCAGGGACATAGCAGAAATCTCAGCAATGATAGAGCGGATCAGTTGGCCAAAGAGGCAAATTGCCAAGATATGAACCTTTTGATGTCTGTGCCATTGTCCCACTGGAAGCATTTAGCTTGGGAAAAAAAACTGTTTCTTCCTGAACACAATTCTTGGCCTCGCCTAAAAGCTTTGTGAACTAAAAGGTTTTTTCCCACCTTTTATAAAGGCTTAAATGTAAGAATTTTGTTACTGATTTCAAGTTACCCCAGATTCTAACAGGACATGGAAATTTTTAAGTTATTTATCTAATTTAATTTAAGGGTAGTGATATTTGTTTTTGTGGTCAGGATGTTTTAAACTGTGGAACATGTATTTTTTAAAACTTTTATTTCTGTAAAAGAAAATTTTAAAAAGGAGTTGAAACGTTTTTAGGTATTTCCTGGCCACCTGTTTTGTTTTGTTGACAAATGTACTGAAACCTAAATGTTTAAGAAAATTTTTTACTGCATAGTTTTTTAAAGTTTTATATATAGGGTCCCTCCTTTTTATATTTGTGTATTTCCACTCTTCCTTTTATTATTTTTTTTTTTTTTCCTCCCCAAAATTTTTTTTTTTTATGATTTAATTGAGTTACCATTTTGCTTAAAACCCTAGTTAAAGGGAGATGAGGAGTTTTGCAAATAAATTAAAAAAAAAAAATTATTTTCATTCTAAAGGTTGGCTGAATGTTAATTCTATTCAAAATCTAAAGGGTCAATTATTTTTGACCATATAAAATATGAATAAATATTAGCAACACATTTTGTAAATATTTCAGGTTTTTATTGAGAGTAAATATTTTTCTGAAACACACAAGTTTACAAAAATGAAATATGTACAATAATGAGAAATATCACAATTAGACTTGCTTTGTAACTAATATAGAAGGCATTTGTGTATTAGCTATTATTCAGTTTATCAAAGATCTTGTCTCCCTTCGTTTTTTGAAGAATTTGAAAAATATCTAAAGCTTCTCCTAAGAAGAAAATAATAAACATTTGTAAATTGTGTATTTTAAATATATATATATAACAAAATGTTTAATATTAAATTACCTTGAGGTATTCCATAACCCTTTGCCAATCCATGTGGATTAGATGGAGTGACTGAATCCATATGAACTTCTTTTCTGAGAACTGTGTCAACATCAACTGAACTGAAAAATGCTACAGACTAAAAAAAAGTATGTTATTATAAACTCAATGAAATATTCAAAATGGTTAATGCTTTTTTTTCTACAGGATTAGTTCAAAGATAATATATCATTTAGTCATTATAAATGAAGACCAAGCTAGCTATTAAGGTTGATGTTAGCAAATGCATCTTGCATATTATTTAATAGAAAAAACAAATAGAATATGAAAGTAAGAAAAGTATTTTTTTTCTTGTGTACATAAATAAGATTTGAAATATAATCAACAAGAACGATCTTTGTGAAGAGTACAACAAGTTCATTTTTTGTATCTGACACAGCACACAAAGGATTGATACAATATTTTACCTTCAGAATACTCAAGGTAATACATATATAAATAAGAGAAAAAAGAATATAAAAAATATTAAAGGAATATTTTGCAATAAACTATCTTAAATTCCTGTTTTTGTGTAATACATATCACAATAAAAACATCCATCTAAACATACTTTTTAAACCATGATGAAATAGTTTTATCAGTAAATATATAAAATTTTTACAAAGTACTTGCCTGAGGTAAATCCTGCATTCCTAACTTTGATGTGAAGAAACTTCTTGTGAGTAAGTTTGTGATCTGAAGAGCCAAAGCAGCTCTATACCTATCCTCGCTTTTCACAAGATAACGAACTTCATCATGAATAGAAATTGAAAATCGGCCCTGAATGTTGAATTCTTTAAATAGCCATTTCATACATACTAACATTAAGTGCAGAAAATCAACTGCTGAACTCTGTACAACCCAATTGATGCGACTAGTCATAAACTGCAAATATAAATATTATTAAAATACATTTGTAAAAACTGTAGAAAAATGTAAAATGAAACATTTTGTTTACTAATACAAAGAGTGAATTGATGAAGAAAATATGTTGAATTCAATAAATGTAGAATTATGTACTTACAGAGGCTGCCTATAAAGTAACCAAACTTGAATTTTTCCACCCACAGCACTGATGCTAGGATGGTGCCACTTCACACATTTAAAAGATGAACTTTTAAACCCTTCCCCGTTTGTTAAATTTTCAAAGGTGCTGTTATAAGTGATGAGTTCTGGATGACAACAAACCGTTTGGAATAAAGATGTTATCAAAAAGAGGAAAATCTGGTAAAAGGAGATTGGTTTTTGACAGTATGAGAGATTTTTAAAGAGGTTGGATTAGTAAAGACCTGTCTTCTTGGTGAAACATGGAATTCCAATAGTTTCTCTTACCTCCCTTCAAGCGGACCCTTAAAATTTCTGGTTTTTCTGAAATTGAATTTGCAATGGAAAGAATCTAGTTTTGAAATTGAAAAGAGATAATGCAGAATGCAGCTGTAATAATGAACACAATTTCAAAGATAAACTCTAATAAATTGAATTATTTCAAGGTTTTTATAATAGAGAAAAGTTTTTTTTTTTTTTTTTTCCCTTCAAAATTCAAACTATTAAAAACTTAAATCAATGTTAAATATTTATGCATAAACATATGATTTATAAATTATTGTTTTGGAAAGTGGTTCTTAAACTTTTTTGTTAATGTACCTCTTTAATCATAATTTTTCTCCACATGTCATAACCACCATGTGTATAAAAGTTTTTATGGATTCCCTTCTATTATCTTTTTTTCTTAATGTCAATTTTGCCTTAAATGCTCACATCAGTAGTTCAAGCATTTCCAGTATGATAAGATTATTATTTCACAGGAAGTAATTGCTGATTAGCCTTTTATGAAAGAGAGATCTTAAAATAACGTAGTATTTTTAATGAAAAAATTCTGGATTTTGATATCATTTGCATATGATAGGTGAATGGAAGATATTTCAGTGTTAAAAAAATGAAAAGATTCCTTTAAAAAGTTATATAGTTTAGTTAAACAGAATGTAATAAGCAATTAAATTTTAAAATATTTATTTAATAAGTAAAATAATTACTAAAATGCATTTTCAATTTATATAACAATTTACTAAAGATTAGAACTTTTGCTTCTGATTAAGAGTGCAGTAATTATTTTATACTCTTAATATATCATAATTTAAACTTGAGACACAAAAAATAATTTTAATATATTTGTTTTAAACAAGAAAATATTTACATCACTCACATTACTATCAACAGCTTTAGGTTCTAGAGCCCGACTTATTCTGCATCCTAAAGCTGGGGTATTTGGCTTTCGAGAAAGAGCAATTTCCTCCAATTTGTTAAACATATAGGATTCACTATTAAAATAAAGGAAAGAATAAATGTACAATCAACTTTTTTTTTTAAAAATACAATAATTTTCAATAAATAACATCCACCCTTCAGGACCCAAATTTATAACAAGGAAAATTCTATACAAATTTATAGTATATAATTATGACTTTTCATTAAAAATTATGTAATTTCAAGATATTAACTATAAAACTTTACACTTATAAATTCTACATTTAACATAAATCCTCTATTAATAACTATAACTTCAAATGAATTCAAGAAAGAAAAATAATTTATCAAAATTAAAATCATCTTAATTTTAGTAATAAGAGTCAATTAGATCACAATTTCAAAAATTATTAAACTGTGCCAAATAGTTACAATTGCTAAGTTATGAAAATGATCACTTAACAGTTATAAGATAATATTGAAAAGCTATTTCATATGAAATACAAATTTATCACAATAGCCTTTTCAAAGTTAAAAAATATAACAATTAAAAATCAGTCACAATCAATTAACATATGTAATTAAATAACTATTATTTCCACCATTTAATAGAGGATTAGATTAACAACATGATTGGCAAAATTATCTTAAAATATACAACCACACACAAATATTTTTTCAAAATAACTAAAATTTCAACAAATAGTTACAAAATATATTAACATTTTTGGTTTAAAATTCTTTGCACTATTGCACAAAAATAACTACTTTGCTTCAAAAGCATAAGGGTTCAGCTTTAAAGATTGTAAATTATTTTTTAAAAAAGTATTTTTTTTTTTATGATATTGAAAATAATTTTAAGTGTTTCTGTGTTCTCATACTCAAAATTTATGACCAGCCAGAAATTAAAAACTAAAGTAAAATTTTAACAGTAACTTATTCATTAATCATTTCAGTATTTAACAATTATCTCTGACTAAAATAACTTAGCAATGAAACATGTCTGATTGAATACCAGGTGATCAGGAAATCCAAGAATTTCCAACCCTAACAAATTGAAAATGCAATTAAAAATTTTAACGACTGCTACAATAGTGCCCTTTCTCATAGCTCTACCTTTAAGTGCATTAACAAACCTCTTCTTTCTATCCCCTCTTTCACCAGGGATAAAATAAAAGCTAAAAATAGAATTAGAAAAGCATGGCAAATAACTAAAAATCCCCTGCTTAAAACTCAACTAAATGAAATGCAAAAAGATATTAAAAAAGACTTGAATAATCATAAAAACAATAAATGGAATGAACTACTCACCAAAGCTTTCCCTGATGATGATTCTCTCTATAAATTAGAAACATTCAAAAATAAAATCTTTCATTTTCCCTCCTATTGGGGCTTCTAGGGGTTTAACTTATAGTACTGGGACAAATCATTGTTTGCTGACTTGTTAGAGAGTTTTTTCGCCCAGAACCATATGATACCATTCCAATGACCATGTTGAAGAAATAGTCCAAACCCCTAAGCCAAAACCCAGACGCCACACCGCACCACAAGAAATCATGGATATTATTCTACCCCCCCAACAAAAGTCCGGGGAAAGATGGTTTAAAAACATCGCTCTCAAAGCTCTCCCACTTAACACCATTACCAATATCACCAAGATATTCAATAGCTGCCTACAACAGAACTACTTCCCACAAGAATGGAAACACGCACTTATCATGGTCATACCTAAAGCAGGAAAAGACGCAAGATTCCCAGAAAATTATCGCCCTATCAGTTTAATCAGCTCCCTTGGCAAAATTTTTGAAAAAAATTCTCCTAAACCACATCAATAGGCACTGCAAAGAAAACAATATTATCCCGGATTTCCAACATGGATTCCGCAGCCAAACCTCCACACAGCACCAATTGCTCCGAGTTACCAACCAAATAGTTAATGGATTTAACAACAAAACCTACACAGTCGGTCTGTTCCTGGACGCCAAAAAAAGCTTTCAACAGGATGTGGCACGATGGCTTAATCTACAAGATGATCCTTACAAAATTCCCCACCTATCTTATCAAAATTATTCATAGCTATCTAGACAATAGAACTCTCAACGTCAAACTAAATAATGTACATTCCAGCCAACGTCCCATCCTGGCTTCAACTCCTCAAGAATCTATCCTCAGTCCGGTCCTTTACAACATATACACCAATGACTTTACGGATAACAATACAACAGTTTGCCTCTTTGTTGATGCTGATGCAATTCTATGTAACAGGAAAACGGTAGAAGAAGCCATCAACCTAACTCAGAACTACATCCTCAAATTACAAATTTGGCTAACCAAATGGGGCATAGCCATCAATACAGAAAAAACTCATGCAATAGTATTCAGGAAAACCAGATCTCACAATAGCCCTCCACCCTCCAAATCTTTGATCAAACAATAGAATGGACTTTTGAAATCAACTACCTAGGACTCATATCACCGACAATCTAACGTACAGGCCGCACTTTGAAGAAACTACAAAAAAATTCTGGAAAAAATTCTATTCATTTAATGACATCATTGGCAGGAAATCTAAACTTTCACTCAAAAATAGACTCTTTGTTTATGATATTTCCGCTCCCTACTCCTCTACGCCTGCTCGATCTGGGGATCGGCAGGAAACAACCACATCAATAATCTTCGCCTTCAAAATAGAGTGCTAAGAATAATTGCAAGAGCTCCCCGGTTCCTACCAAGATACATTCTTCATGAGGAACTGAGAGTCGAACCTATCCATACCCTGATAGCGGAATTAGCATCCTGATTCCACTCTTCAATCCCCTACCATCACAATGTGTCAATCAACACGCAGAACCACTACAGAAATCTTCCCCATCCACCCACCATATGCCGCACAGAGCTACAACTATCCAAGCGAGCTTCTGAGTTTGCTTTGCAAACGACGAAAATCAACATTAACAAAGCTACGTCACCAAACGTCAATTGAAGAACTCTTTTTTTCGTCCCTTACCCATTTTGCCTGAGTGGAACTTCTCCCCCCCATCTTCCATTCCTGACAACGTCAGCTGATGACTCTTCAACCGGTTCACTGAACAGGTTCCCTCTCTCTTCAATGACATCAGAACAGTAGAAGAAGCCTAGAGCTTAAGGCTGGTTCTTAGGTGCAAGATTTATGCCAGGAGGTGATATAACTATCTCCTGGTATTACATATTTTCTAAATGTAAATTTAAACTTTTTCCTCATAATCAATTCAGAAAGTTATGAAAGGTTTATGGTATATGTGAAATATAAAGAGTTAAGTCTTGCAAACACAACAATGACTTCTGTTATATTTGTTGTAAATTCTTTTACCAACTTCAAGCAATCAAACACATAACTGAGAAATCTGCTTAAAACAAGCAAGCAAGCTTGAAGCAAGAAGAAACATACAGATAAAACAATAAAGAAGTGAGAAAATGTTTTTTTTATTATATATAACAGAGTTTATTATGAAATATATACTATTTTACCTTCCTCCAACCCATTTCCTCCTCTGGTCACCAGGTGTAAAAATAAAGCCATTATCGTCTACTGCATCAACACTTGCAACATACCTATTTAAAAAATAATGCTAATATTAAGATACATTAAATATTCACTATTCTTTTTTTAAATAATTCATAAATGTTAAATTACTTTTGTACTCCTTTGGTTTCTGCATAAATTTTTTTGACTTTCTGTTTGGCCTCTTCCAAAGTCAAACGATGATTAAATTGCATTAGAAGTCTTTGAGCAAAAGATTTTCCAGCACCATAAATGCGAGCATAATTTAACACCTATGATAGGAAAGTAGAATTTAGTTATAACACAATCAAATTTCACCAATGAAAAGTTTTACACTACAAGTTAAAACAAAGGATGATAGTTAAAATAGATCAATGAGATTTGCTTTAAAAGTAATTTTGCATTGAATTTAATATGTTCATGACAAATTAATTCACCATTCAAACTACTTTGTTTCTCAGTTTAAAATTTCATAACACAGTAAAAGTAGATTAATTTCACAAATACCAGAGAACATCAGAAAATTAAAAAAAAGGACATACCAAAATCTCATTTCAAAATGAAAAATGCACATTGCTCATCACCCAAATTAAATGGCAAAACGGAAACAACCAAACTGTGAGAAATTTTCATTGTGCTGGGGCACACAAATGATTATAATTTCAGTGTAGGTCATAGGCACTTATTGAGCTATTAACAAGATCTATGTAAAGGGAGAACAAATTGCTGTTTTGAAGTACTGGAATTATTTTTTAGAACAGTTTTTTTGTGAGCAGCTGCAATATGTCTTGAAAAGAATAGAGCAATCAGAGCACATTTCTAAGTTTCTACAAGGAATAATTGTTGCCTATAGAGAATACAAATTATCCTTCAAAAACATTGGTGATTATGCTGAATGTAACCAAGGAACAGTGATGCACTACTGCAGTGAAATTGATAGATGTAGAAGGGAACGACTGACGAAAGTACTACTACATGTGATAACAGGTACATAAGACAGTGATGGATCACTCCACCACATTAGGATCTTTATCACAACAAATGTAGTCTGCTGTAATTACTTTTATCTCTGTAGCTGCAGAACATAGTTAGCAGTGGATTTAAAGCCATCAAAATAAACAGTCTTTTTAAGTTTAAAAGAAACTTTTGTTTTAATTAAAGCAAAAATCACACAAAAATCCAAAGCAATGCTTTGAGTCAAGACAGAAAGGCTTGCTCATTCCTACTTAATGAAAACATCTAAAATGTAGATAATGTTGCCACTAAACATAAACACTTCCAACATTTCTACATGGGATCCCCTAATATTCATTGCCAGTACAACAATCACCCAGCACTATATCTCAGAGATTGGGAGCCTATTCTCCTCTTACCTTCAGAGCTTTTCTGTAGCCACATTCGAACAGGACAATGCACAACCACACACAGCATGCAATATTTCAAAATCTTTTCTATCACTCACCAGGTTACATTACTGTTTTGGTCAGCCTGTTCTCCCAACCTATCACCTATTAAACAAGTCAGATTGATGATTGAAGAATGACTGGTCTGATATCCCCCACTGCAACACTAGATCAATTCTAGCAATATATGGAAGCAAAGAAGGCTGCCGTATTCCAACAAGACATCCAAAACCTTTCTAATTCAATATGGAGGCAATACTCAATACTGATTAATCATCTTCTCACATTACAGATGGCTGTATTTTGAATAATTTCACCTTTACATATGTGTGTAATCTTTCCAATAAATTTGAATTCGACACCTTTTGTCTTTCTAGATGTTGCTTTAAATATGGACCATGTAAAAAGATTTATCACCAAATTTATTTTTATTAGTTTTTAACAAGAAAAAGATTAAGCAAACAAATATAGAACATAACACAATAAAAATTTTGTATTTTCTCCCTTGTTAACAGTTTAATATAGTAGTTCCTTAACACAAGACTTATGGTTGTGAGCCAATTTGAATCATAGAATGATTTAAAGTTAATCCCATAACACATGAAATTTATTGCTTATATCAGGTCTGGGCAACAATCAAGTCACACATGATATGTTTCTCTTTTCATTTTGCATTCCTTACATACAATATTTGTGTGTTTGCGGAGCCATCATCACTTTTTTTTCGCTATTCTACTGCATTATTACCCACTTCTGCCATCATTTCAATTTATACATTGTGAGTGAGCAGTGCTTTTTAGTAAAAAAAATATGTAATGTATAATTTTGTGAAATTCATTTCTTTCAAGGAAAATTTGATCCACAAACATAATTTTGTAATTTATTCATCAAAAGTATAACAATTGATATTTATTTTATCTCGTTATCTAGAATTTCTATTACAAGAAAAATTCATATAAATTTTCCTTTATTGAAAAAAGTAATAAAACTACAAAAAGACCAATAAGATAATAAATTGGATGCAATTGATATGGACTAATCTGATAACAAAATTGAATCAGAGGAAGAAGTCATTAAAATTGAATTTTCTAGCAGTGAAGATGAAGATCTTTGTTATATAGCTCCTAGCAAAAAAAGAGCCAGGGTTATTATTTCTAATTTTGAAACCGAAAGTGATTTAGATGCTATCGATACATCTTCTGTTAAAGAAATTTCCGCCAAAAAAGTTGCTTATGGGACTTTATGGGAAACATTGAATGATTGTAGGTAGATTACTAGTTTATGCTATATTCAAAGATGTCTCTGGTCAACTTCCTATGCTAAAAGGCATATTATATTTGGTTTGGTAAGTAGCGCTTTCTATTTGATAATTGATGAAGGTATGATGGCGTATATAAAATCCCGTACTGAACTCAAAGCTTGTAAAGTTGTGAATAATAAGGAATGGACAGTTACACAATCACAATTGTGGGCCTTTGTTGCAATTTTATTTGCTAGAGGAGAATATGAGGCAAAAAATTTGAAGTATTCATATTTGTGGTTTGCAAAGTGCGGTTTGACTTTTTTTGCCCAGACAATGTCTATAAATTTATGGAAATACTTTGGTTCACATGTTTTGATAAAAAAAATGAATGCAGTGAAAGACTAAAAACAGACAAATTTGCCTTGATTTAAAAAATATGGGATAAATTTATAGAGAATAGCCAGGCTTGTTACAAACCTGACACAAACATAACAATTGATGAGCAATTGTTCCCTACTAAAGCTAGATGCCGATTTATACAATACATGTCGAATAAGCTGCATAAATTTGGCACCAAATTTTGGCTGGCATCTAATGTTAGAAGCAAATACCTTGTAAACAGTTTTCCATACTTGGGCAAGGATGAAACCCGAGGATCAAACATTCCCTTGAGTGAATTTGTATAACTAAGCTTGCAGATCCATATTTATGTTGTGGACGAAATATTACTACAGATAATTTTTTTTACAAGCATTTCACTTGCAAAAAATTATTAGCAAAGAAAACTACTTTGGCTGGCACTATACGTGTAAACTGAAAAGAATTACTTAAAATAGCAAAGCTAAGAAAGATAAAATGACACAGTTTTCTACAAAACTTTATAAATCTGAGAATTATACCCTCATTTATAAAAGTAAGCCTAGTAAAAAAGTTTTACTACTAAGTTCAAAACATAAAAAAAATAACAATTGAAAAAGTTAAAAAACTCATTCCAGAAACAGTAATCTATTATAACAGCACCAAGTATGGAGTGGATGTACTTGACCGAATGGCCCGAAAATGTAGTGTTAAAGCAAGCTCATGCAGACGACCTCTACAAGTTTTCTACAACATTTTAGATTCAGCAGATATCAATGTATGGATTCTGTATAAAGAGATCACTCAAGTAAATATTTCAAGAAATGATTTTATTTTCCAATTGGCTGTAGAGCTAAGAAGTAAATATAGAGAAGAAGTGGAGAACACTTCCATTCCAATGCTAAAAATTCATACTACTGATGCACAGAAGAATTGACAAGTTTAAGAATCATGCAATAGAAATTGATGTAAAAAACTTTGTGTCAAATGTAATATAAATGTTTGTGGGAAATGTATTTCAAAAACAGAATTTATACATAAAAAATGTTTTCAATTAATTTTTAAAAATAAATCTTTTATTTAAACTGATTTGGAACTATTTTCTTTATAAAAAACTTAAATCTTCTTGTATGAGTCAAATTGGCTCACTCCAGTAATAGTTATATAACTAATATCTGTAAATCTAGTGTTAAGAGAAAAATATGAAACATCAGACCTTAGCTTGATCTCTGGAAATACCAACAGATTTGGCTGTTTTACTATGCATATCAGTGCCTGCTGATTTCTTCCCTTGTAAAGTCATCCATCCAAATGCAGTACAACCTAAAAGTGAATAAAAATATTTTACCACTTGTTTAAGTAATAAAAAAGATAAGAATATATAATATGTCACTATCTTGAAAGAAGGAAATTGGAAATATTCTTTTCTTGACTCATATATATTTAGTTGAATGATAGTAGTTACTTGATGGTAATTAAGTCCAAATTTGCTAAGAAGTAATACCATTTCTTTAATGTTTGAATTCCATTTTTTAAATATTATAGTAGTAATCTACCCATTAATTACAAAACAAAATATATTTATAAAAAATATTACAGAAAAATACAATTTAAAATAGATATTTATATTATATTAAACTAATGTTTTCTTCCAAAGAAATACAACTTTTAAAGCATGAAGCAAAAGTACTTTTAAAAAAATCAATGATTTATGATCACAGTAGTATTTTAAGAATATGCTAAAAAATAACAGAACATTTTCAAGAGAGACCACTTCAAGAAATTTATCTTCAGAATGAGAGCATGTTTACAAAAGTTTTAGAATTCTTACAGACAGTGTACATGAAAATAAATCTTTCAGCATTGTTAAAAAATTTACTCTTAGCAGGAAAATGAAAATCAAAAATCTTTTAGAATTCCTGAATGAAGTTTATTTTTGAATATAACATTTTTAACATTTTATTTGATATTTTTTGTATTCACAATTATGACTTTTGATGTAATGCATCCATTCAGTTAAAGTTTCAGTTTTTAGATATACAATGGCATTACAATTTAAAAGATTTAATATATGTTTGGAAAATATTTCCAATAACTCATTTCTTGCCTCATTCTAAAGTTGACTTGTGGTTTTGAATTATCTATGCAACTATACTTATGTTGATTGCATCTGTAGAATATTTACTAGAAGTTTATATTACTTCTAATAAATTCAGTATTCTAAAGGAAGAAGCATGCATTTGTATGGGAAGATAAGAATCAGAATAAGGCAAGTTAAATATCAGATGTTAAAAAAAAATAGTATTTTTCTAAACTTCTATACTACACAGGTAAAAACAATTAAAGGCAGGAGCAGATTTTTTTTTTTTTTAAAAACAAAATAATTTAAAGCCAATATAAAAAGCTTCAGATGACCTGGTTTGGAAAATCTGCTCATGATCTCAGAGCCCAATTCCTATACTGAGATAAATAGGCCCTTTTCCTCATGGACTTTGACCACTGAGTTTAGTTAATATGCAAATAAGGTATCAAATGATAGCTAAGGGACACCTCTACACTGGGGAAAACCCAATTGTATTTGGCCTTAACATTTGAAGGTTATCTCATGGTGATATGGAGAAGCATCATAACAGATGGGCATAGGGCCTTTTGTTTTGGGGTACTCGACGGTAGGGACAGGCATAAAAACCTTCCCTATAAAAACTTTACCATGAAGCCTATGGACCAAATTTCATGTCAATGAATGATAATACATACAAACACATAAAGGGGGTGGGTGAATACCCAATCAGGATATTCAAAAAACTGGAATGGCCCCTTGTGACCTTTTTCTCCAACACAAGGGGGGGCCTTTGGCACTCAATTTCAGCTCAAAGGTATCCACTGACCATCAAGAGCTCAAAAAAGTGGGCAAAGGGTACTGGGGTTATAAAAAAATGGGAAATGGAGGAAACCCCAAAGCAAAAAAGATGTTTAAAATTTTTAAAATTTCATTTTTGACTTTTTAAAAAAAAATTTTAAAAAATTTTTAAAATTTGTTTAAATTTAAATTTTTCCCCAAAAAATTTTTTTTAAATTCTTTTAAAAAAAATTTTTTAAAAAATTTAAAAAAAAAATTTTAAATTTTTTAAAAAAAATTTTTTTCCATTTTAAAAATTAAAAAAAAAAAGGAAAAAAAAATTTTAAAAAAAAAAATTTTTAATAAAAATTTTTTTCCCCCCAAGGGGCCCCCCTTTTTTTCCGGGCCCTTTTAAACTTTTGAAAAGGGCCTTTCCTTTTTTAAAAAAATTTTAAAAAAAAACCCCCAAAAAAAAAGAAGGTTTTTTTTTTTCCCCCCCCCAAAAAGGGGGTTTTTTAAAAAATTTTTAAAGGGGGAAAAAAAAAAAAAATTTTGGGTTTGGGGTTTTTAAAAAAAAAAAAAAGGGGGCCTTTTTTTCCCCCCCAAAAAGGGGCCCCCTTTTTAAAAAAAAAAATTTTTTTGGGGGGGGGTTTTGGGTTTAAAAAAATTTTTTTGGTTTCCCCTTTCCCCAAAAGGGGGGGCCCCCCCCACCCCCCCAAAAAAACCCCCCCCCCGGGGGGGGGTTTTTGGGAAATTGAAAGTTTTTTGGGGGGGGCCCCCCCCTTTAAAAACAAAAACTTTTTTTTTTTGGGTTTTTTTTTTTGGGTTGGGGGGGAAAAAACAAAAAAAACCCCCCCCCCCCAAAAAAAAACCCCCCCCCCCCCCCCCCAAAAAACCCCAAAAAAAACCCCCCCCAAAAAACACACACCCCCTTTTTTTTTTTTTTTTCCCCAAATTTTTTTTTATTTTTTTATTAAAAAAAAAAATTTATAACAAAAAAGGTTTTTTTTTAAAATTTTTTTAAAAAAAAAAAATTTTAAAAATTTTGAGAGGAAAATATTTAAAAAAAATTTTATTTTAAAAAAAATTACCATGCATGCCTAAAAATTTTTTCCCCAAATATAGCTGCAAGCCATAATTCTTGAGAATCTACATCAGCACCAACAAAATGATAACCAGGGGGAGCTTGAATCATTGCAACCCCTACCAACTCTTTTCTTTCCCAAAAAAAAAGGGTTAAAAAATTTGGGGGAAAATTTTTATATCAGTATTTAAATTGTTTTGTTTTTATTAGAAAAAAAGTTATTTTTTTGGTTTTAAAAAATTATCAAAATTCAATAAACTTAAAATTTGTAAGTTACTTTAAAGATTACTTTGTTTTGGTTTTTGGTTTTTAATTGCCCTCCTAGTAACAGTTCCAGCTGGTATAAGCCTGGGTAAATTTTTCTCCATATAATCCCCATCATATGTTTTGCAGTTTAGGGTAAAAAAACCCGTTTTTTGCCCAAAATAAAAAACTTTTCATGACAAAAATGATATAATGGAAATTTCACAAAAAATTAAGCTACCATTTTTTTTGTATCCCATAATTTTTCATTACTGGCCCAAAAAAACCATTTGTGGGTCTGAATTAATTAATCAATTAACATATTTAAAGGGGTAGTTTATTTCTCTTTAAATATTTAATGTAAATATTAATAAGGATATTTTTAAAATAAGATCAATTCATCCTAAATAGACATATATTTATTTCATTTATGTTTCTGACTAAAAATACATGTATTTTACAATGATCTGATTCATTCTCAAAAAACAATAAAATAGAAATAATGCTGTGAAAGAGAACAGTTGAAAACAAGTAATCTTTCATACAAAATGTGACCAGTAAGTAGGGAGACAGATCACAGAAGTATTATAATAATAATCATTAAAAAACCACTCTCCTTTGATATCCCATAGGTGGCCGTAGAAGCCTAATGGTCATGGTCACAAACTCATGGCATGTCATGAGTTTGAGCTCTAGTGCCATTGAAGACCCGCCATTTAGTGGGGCTGATCCACATTAAATTCATCATGACTCAAAGTCGTTCTGTTGACATGGTGTTGTAATTTGGAGAGGGGGTTAGCCAGCTCAGGTGTTCTCTTTATGTAAAATGGTTCAAATTTATGAGATCCATCTCTAACAGCCCTTGTGTTGCTTTATAGTACAATGTTAACAAACACTCACTCATTTGGGCTTCCTATTTGATGAAACGTACGTACTCTTAACATTCAAAAAAGGGCTGGAAATGTGCGAAAAATTCTTCTTCCATAATGATTTATATTATTTTGGAATAGCAGCTTTGATGAGTTAAATGTTGGTAAATGCTATAGTTGCGAATTGTGGCTGCATATGACAAATATGCACCAAGAGGTGTTTGTGAATTTGACAGTAAAAATCATCAACTGGTTTATCTTCCAATATGAATTTTGCCAGTATTACAGACAGGAAAACTGTTGTAACCAGGGAACTTAAAAGTATGAATGAGGATTTTTCTAGAAGTTTCCAAACATTTAAGCAAACATTGTCTGAAGTGCATTGCATATTTAAAGGAAAATTGAGGTACCTTTTCCCAAATACTTAAACCTATAAAATTTTTATGATAAGAGGGGTGTTTTGTCATGATGCTGCTGCCAATTGCCTACAGTTTTAACCAGTGGCATAATGGAGAATAGTAGGGCCACTGGTTCTAACACAATTATGATATTGTACAGAACTGTTTTGTGCTTTTAGGGAAGGTGTGTGTGTGTGGGGGTGCATCAAGAATATATGATGCTTTCATTGTGGACATTAAAACTTGATTTCTAGGTGGATTCAATACAAGTTATCACCAAGTTGTGAAAAAAATGGGTTCACAATTTCCAGCAAGTCTTTTGTAACCTCCAAACCTAGTTGTTTTTGCTTGATCATTGCCATTCATTTGAATGAAATTCACTTGAAGCCAAAATCCTCAGTCACAATGAAGCGAACCAATCCAATGATGATGTTTGCCTACAGAACAAGTTCTCAGATTTTGAATCAATGATCTTTCAAAACCATGTTCCTTACTTACATGCTGATGATCTCATTTCTGAATGTTGATGGCTCACTTGAATGCATTTCATTCTCCACTAATTATCTCAGAGAGGCTGTTGTATCACTCTTTTATCAATAAAATTTCAATTTCTTCACTACAAAAGCATATAAAGATCTTGTAGACTATTTCCACTTGTAATTTGTTAAGGCAACAGTATTGTGGTCAAGTTTTCCTCTCAAAAACAAAACATCAAATCATGCTTATTTATAATTTTTCTATGATGGCCTATTATGACTGACAGCTTCTTCAGGTTGGAAAGGAAACATGCATGTACATTGGAATCACCTACACACATACACTAAATTACTCATCATTAATTTCTTTGTTTACACATGAAAAACTATGGTTGAATATTCTTTAAGTAAATCTGATATATACTTTCCTTCAATCTATCCAAAACTACAAAGATTTGATATTTATTTAAAAGATTTTTCAAATAAGAAGTTGAGATGAAATTTTTGATAACCTTTACAGCTGATTTATTTTATTGAATTATAAATAACAGTATAGCAACCGTGATTAACTGAGTATAATATATTTAAATATACAAATTTACATATTCTATGTAGTTGTAATGTATGTCTTGCAGCTATTATACATTATTACTCGCAAGATAAAAATTAATACATTTAAAAAAAAATTTGAGATTTACGTTATTCTTTGGTGAGCATTTTTCCAATAAGACAACATTTTGCTCAAAATAAGAACTCGGTCAGCTCGGGCTTTACTCCATGTTTTTAAGGTGCCATCTTCAATTTTTGAAAGAAAATCCTTTGATAAAGGATTCCCCACTCGTTTCTGAGGACCATCCTATGAATTTTAAGACATCAGTCACTCATGAGCAAAAATTACTGTTAACTTTATATAAAGATTGTATAACAACTTTCTTTTTCAAAAGATTGACAATATGCAACAAAACATACAAATATCAAAAATGTAGTAAAAATATTTCAGTAAAAGCGACATTTAAGCAAAGAGAAGCAATTAAAAATTAAATTGAGGGGGATGCTACACATATTGAACTGGAATATATTTTAGAAACATAACTTTTTTATTTTGTGAATAATTATTAATTTGTTACATGGAATGGAAAATTAAAATATCAAAAACATACTTACAGGTAATTTTATAAGGCTTAAGGATATATATTTTAAGGCATTATATTTTAAAATAATCATGCAAGTTATTTATTGCATTTGAAGAATATCAAGCAATTTTACAACTCTATTTAATTTGCATATATTATGTTTCCTAATTAAGAGATATTGACTTTAATTTATAAAGAATTTTTAATAGCTTTTCTTATTTTAGTTAATTTTTCATTTATATGTGTTTTTTCCAAAAAAAATTTTGCGGAATTACTTCTACATTACTATTCATTTAAAAATTCAATTTATTTTTTAATAAAAATATAATTCCTTTTTTTAATAATTTCTACACTTACAACAAAGTTTTAAATCAAAATTTCTTACCATGATTATTTAAAATTCAATCTTCAATTAAATCCCACACAATAACCTTTCATAATTTGATACAAAAGCTTTTATCTGATACTAATAAAAATTTTTAGCATTGACAAATTTTCAAAAACAACTTTAAAAAAATGCTGTCTCTCTTTTTCATTTAATTAACATACTGAAGTAATCATGAAGAATAGAAGACAAGAAAAACATTACATTAAAAAAATTGTAAAATAAATTAAAAAAAAAAAAAAATATTTGCACAAGTATAACTATATTTATTTCCAGTATTAAATAATTAATTTTACTTAAGTGTTTTAAATTTCTTTAAAAAAGCCTGTATATATTTTTTAATAATATTTACTTTGTGAGGAAGACGATAAAATTGGCAACCTTTAATACCAACATCAAAGGGCCCAACACCATAATGTACTTCAGTCTCAGAATCTGATATCTAAAATGAATAAACATTTCAATTTTTTAAAAAAATAAGATAATTCATTTTAAAAGTATGAATACAAAGCAAAGGGAAAAAAAATGCTTAATTTTAATTTAGTCATAATTAAGTCAATATTCAAAATTTTAAGAATTAATGAAAATTATCGATAGATCTTAATGATGCTAAAAATGTATAATTATATATATATTAGATATTTTTTTTTATATTCAATAAATGAACAAAAAAATTACAAGATGTCACATGTTAAAAGATTCCAATACACATTATATTTATATGCCTATATTTCAACAAAAATATATATTTAATAGCAATCAGCATTAAATCTTGTGAACAAGAATATTTTTAATTAGAAGAAAAATTAAATAAAATCCTTTGTGAAAAATTTAAGAAAAAAAAACTAAGGATCAAATTCTTATTTCTTGGAGAGTATATGGGCGTGTGTATACATATTGTAACATATATTCTCATTACACTAGAATAATATATATTGCTTAATTTACATTTCACAGATTGAAATTTAAATATTCTTCCTCTTTTTTTTTGTCTCTTAGACAAATAATTTTACTACACAAATTTAAATTCAGTACAAAGTTGCATACAAAGAATATTAAATATATGTTTCTCAAAGAATTTATTAGTAGAGTAAAGCTTTTTTCTATAATGTAATACACTTTAAAATGCTTTAGTTACACACACACACATTCTTATGATAATTTTTATTTATTAATTAGTTAAAACATTTAGTTCTTTAGAAATAAAATTTTAAAAAAATTAATTTTCAAACAATTTCAGAATAAAATTGGAATAAAATGAAGACTTTATCTAGAATTTTAAATATTAATAGGTCCAATTAAAATAATTATGAGTTGTTGTTAAGTTAAATGATACTCTTAAAAAATTTTAACACTTAGAAATATTAAAACTTTTCTTTAATTTCTTCAAAAAATTCTAAGAGTAAAATAAATAATTAATAATGAATGAATAGTTTTGAAAGATTTTAAATAATAAAGTATATTGATATTTTTTTCAAACCCACAAAGGAAAGAACACATACAAATATAATTTCTAGTGAAATCTGAAAATTATTCTTAGAGTAATATTTAGAACTAAAATCCTGTAATTTTAAAAATTAAACATTTAAATTTTTTAAAATTAAATTATTTTTTTTTTATGAATTCAAATATTTATAGATAATATTATTTGATGAAATACTTCTAAAAAAATAAAAAATTAATTCATTTGTAAGAATTCCCATTTACAATAGCAATTGGAAACAATGCACATAAACAAAATTCAAAATGTTTAAGAACATGTATTTAATAGTTAAACTTAAGATTGTGTAAAGAATAATTTAAGATTCATTGAAATTTTTCATTTAACATTTATTAAAATAAAAATTTACATTTTGAATTTTATCTATGTAATGCATGCATATTACAGAAACAATTACAAACTCCAGGAAAATTTTTCAAAAATAATTACTTGTTTTGAGCGTTTTCCTAAAATAGCTTCCCACATTTTAGAGATTTCAACTCCAGTTTCTTTTGGCTCATTTATTACAGACCAAAATATGTCAACATTTTGATCAACTTTAGAAACATCAACTTTATTATATTTAATGAAACGCAGAAAGCTCCTAGAAAATGTTTAAAAAATAACTTTCAAAAGTTCGAGACAGACACAACATTGAACCAATAGCCAATCACAAAATATGGAGAAATAAATATTTGAAACATTTTATTATAAGTATTCAGGAAGAAAAAGTTTATTAATTTATTCAATATTTTAAATATCTGATACTGAATCATTTCACTCTCAGGTTACAATGCATATTGTCTTTACACAATTTACATAAATATTATATTGAAATTTTTTCTTTGAATAAAGCTTTATATTTTTAATTAAAATTAAATATGGTATAATTAATAAAATATTTTTTTTGGTAAAAAAAGGAATTGTACTCTCAAAGTCTTTAATATTAAATGTATGAGGTACTATCCTTAAAAATCTCTCCAATAATGAATGTAACAGAATTAGTTTCATTTAAAAAGTTGATAATTAATAAAGAATATCATTAAATGAAACTTTGCAAATATGAACTTAATGATAAAAAAGAATCTACAATTTAATATAGCAATCTTATAATATGCACAAACATTTCTTTGAATAAAATGTCAAACATTTGTTTACAAAAACAATTTTTCATAAAGCAAAACATAACCAAACATAGAGCTAATATCTTTTGCTTCAATGTAAGAGGAATCTAAACAAGCTGAAATTTCTTTAAACATTTCTTCTACATAACTATGGGTATTCAGAAATTTATGGCTCATGAGGCTAAAACCTATGCATAAACTAATATTAAACAAAAAATTAAAAAAGAGAAGAAACATGGGTTATTATTGAGAAGTTAAAACTGCTATGAAAATATAAAACAAAAAATAATAAATAGCTTTCAAAACAACAAAATTAATTTGAAATATTTCTCAGATTTATATCTAACAAGTCATACAACTATCATTTTTATATTGCTTAGAAAAAAGAATAAAATATTACCCATACAAAATGCTTAATCACAGACAATACTGCAAGTTTGGGAAGTATAAGAGTTAAGATTAAATAAATATTAATCTTAAAGGTGAAATATATAGTAGTTTGCAAAAATTAAGATTAGATGGTTTTCCTACAGTTATGTTGCACAAAAGTGTTAACAATCAATCTCGATTAAATAATTCGCATTAAATTCTCAAGGCATAAGAAATGGAAACGGTTCAAAATCTTTGAAAAAAATGCAGAAGATCAGAAGACTAAAGGTTTAGTTTGTAGTAAGGTATATGATCATCCTTGACTGAGGAGCAAGAGTTACATGGCCTCCCCATGTTAAGTTATCAAGGAGTTGTTGAGATACTTTACTCCTCATTCCTCTTGTAGCTACAGAATCCTTACCAATGATTTTCTGCACAGATTTACTTTAGAGTGAGCCACTCATATTCAGTTCGATTTAGATTCAAGGGCCATGATGGCCAATACATGCATTGAATATCTTTCATTCTCAAACAGCTCTTTAAAGTCACTAAGGGAAGTTGCACCTCCCCCAGATATACATAGGGAAGGAAAGCCTTGTTATAATAGGAATAAGTGATTGAATCTCCTTGGAAGATATGAAGGTAAGTATGGGTACCAGCATGATGACTCCCCAAATAAGAATTTTGCTATCTCCAAACTAGTTCTTTTTAATGATGTTGGAAGGATTATTGTACATTCCTCTCTTTTCAAATGTATATGTATCCAGAATTGCTAATCAGACTCTAAATATGTGATAGATAATCCACAATGAGTACTAATAATCCATAAAGAGTACTATTAATCAATTGCTGATTATGTAATTCTTAAATATCTGGATAATGCAAGTGTTAATGATACAAACCACACTAGTTATTGCAATTTGAGTATTGAGCAGCTTCCTGGCTATTATAAAAACATGAGACCAGTCATCTAATAGTTTGTAGCATGTGTGACAGATAATTTCTCTCACTGTTTGTACTTTTTCAATTGTAAGACAATATACCAATCAATCACTGCTGTATTTGCTCTTGGACAACCATTACTAAACCCTCAGATAGCTGTTTCTGTAATTTTAAAAAAATGCTTTCCACATTCATGAAAGATGTTGTGAGCAATTCTGAACTTTTCAGCCACACTAGTTACATTTCAACCTTTGTCTACCTTCCCAATGATTCAGCCTTGAGCAGGATGATGAAATATTGGGTACAAATTACTTGTTTGACTTCATACTGAGGCAGCAACTTGACACAGTTTAAATTGATGCACAACATACAATAGTTTTTACACCAGCATGGTTTATAACTTTCTGGCACTCACTTTTGTGTCTTCATGCTGCATTATGCAGGGTGATGACATTCCAGTATATCATGTTCCTACTATACCTGACCCTGTTGTCATACAGACATTTGTTACATAATCTTACATAACAAATGACTTGGTGAATATTCCAATCAAATAATAGGAGAATATCAATGTGGATTTCAAAAAGGTAGATCTACAACTGATCAACTATACAGCATTAGACAGATACTTGAAAAGACCAAAGAATACGGCATCAATATATATCACCTGTTTATCAATTTTAAGACAGCTTATGACAGCATTAACAGAGAAAAGCTGTTTGAAGCAATGTTGGAGTTAGGGGAATACCCAAGAAATTAGTTAATCTGATAAAGATAACACTTAACAAAGTGAAATGCAGAATTAAGTAGGGGGCAGAACTTTCAGATGTTTTCTATACTAAAAAAGGATTAACCCTCTAAGCGGTCTGCACTTAAAGTCTTGCCATTCTGGAGATGCTTCAAAAATTCACCGCACATATTTTTTTGCTTTCAGGTGGGGTTCTCAAAAGCGGTTGAGCTGTATTTTTAAGAATGTGGCTCGGCCGCCTTTGGGAATCTTGCTTGAAGGCAGAAAAAGCATCTCTGGAATGGCAGAATTTTACGTGCAGACCGCTTGGAGGGTTAAAACAAGGATAATTTCTTTCATGGGAGTTAACTTTACTCTTGAAAAAGCAATAAAAGACTCTGACATCCAAACATAAATCATCTTTACAAAGTCTGTACAACTGTTAGAATATGCAGACAATATAGATATAGTGGGAAGAACAAGAACAGCGATTGTTGAAGCATTTTGTGCATTTGAAGTGGCAGCTAAAAACATGGGTTTGACTGTCAATGAAGAAAAGACAAAGTTTATAGCAGTCTCAGACACGAACTTGAATCGGGGATCACTGACAATAAATAATTATGTTTTTGAGGAGGTCTGTCAATTCAAATATTTAAGTACGATTGTAAATAATGATTCAAATTAAAAATAGAATCAGCATAGCTAATAGATGTCACTATGGTTTGAGAAATCAATTTAAATTCAAATTTATATAGAGGAAAACAAAAGTACAACTATACAAAACACTTATAAAACTCATAGTTTTATATGGCAGTGAGTGTTGGACAGTGAGAAAACTGGATGAGGAAAACTTATTGAGATTTGAACGAAAAATATTGAGAATTTTGGAGCAGTGAAGGAAAATGGGGTATGGAGCATACTTAACAGTTTTGAATTACAAAAGAAGTAAAGAGAACCAAATTTAATTAAAGTAATTAAGGGTTTACAACTAAAATGGCTTGGCCATATATTCAGGTATAATAACAACAACCCAATTAAACAAATAACGTTTTTGAAACCAGAAGGCAAGAGAAGAAGAGGCAGACCATGTACAAGACGGAAAACAATAGCAATAAGCAAATCAAGATGATTCAGACTAACTGAGACAGCATTATAGCACCTAAGAAGAAGAATCTAACAGAAAGCTGGTGTTTAAAAATTAGTGATTTCAAGCTAACTGTAGCTTCCTATACTTGTTCAGTCTATCATAACAGGAGTCCTCAGAAACACAAAAGTGCTATTCCTATATTATGCATCATATTAGTTATATATAACTAATAAATTTACATAGAATCAATCAGCTACCATTGCTACTTGGTTGAGATTAAACTTATATAGATGAAAAGGTTGCATGTAATTAAATAATGATAAAAAAGGATCACACTATATTTAATAGCTGGAATGAGTAAAGGATGTTCCATTGCAACAGACTCTTATTTGGTTCCTAATTGGTCTTTTGCTTTATCCTTCCTGTTCCTTCCACTGATATACTAATTTTTCAGCTTTGTCCTTATTTGTTACACACCAGTATGTAATGATTATTTCTTGAATTACATTGAACATTATAAAACTATAGTTAATGTTCAAATATTCAATAACATTAGGGTGCACAACATGCAGCCCACTGGTTGAATTTATGCAGCCTGTGATGATAGTTATAGTACCTACATTGCAACTACATGTCATCCATAAAGATTTTATAATAGTTGTAATATGTGGCCCTTATCCAATTTCAACATCTCTTAATTGACCCCTCACAAATATGAACTGCGCACCCCCAAATAATATGATAAAAAAATTCTAAATTACAGTTTTAAAGGCCTTTTATAAATAATTATTGTAAAATATTTATTTTTGAAAAGAAATATATTTTAATATTCATACAATTTCATATAAAAATCGAAAGAAGAAAGGAAGTTGGCTTCATCTCTTGTATACCTTTCCTAATAATACAAAATCAAAGGGCAGAGAGTGAAGAACTTTTGGTTTATAATTGTATTATAGCACATATCATTATTATACAGCACATTCAAAACAATTTCAGAGGTCATAATATGTGAAATCTAGAGGGAAATGTCTTACATATATCAATTTATGAAATGGCACATAGTAGTAATCATAATTAATATTCATAACCATATTTAATCAAATTATATCAATTTCAAATATTAGAGATTAAATTTTATGCATACTCTAAAGGAAAATCCCTTGAATCCAAATTTTCTTCTTTCTTTACATTTGGAACTAAATAGCCCCAGCCATGTTTTGCATCATGATGTAATGGAAATCCATCCCAAGTCATACGCATTAACTTTGGAACAACCCGCATCTAATTGAACAGAGAATAAAATTTAAAGCTAATAAAAATATATTAATTTTTAAATATGAAACTAAGTTAAAAGAAAACAATAAGTGACAAACCTGAGTGCTGATGAGATAAGGACCAGGCCCCCATCCTAGTTTAACTGGATTTTTTTTATCACAAAGTTGTCTGTACCATCTGAAAAAAAATTATTGAATTTTATGTAGAGGTATAAGATTATGTACTTTTTAAAATAAACACAGCACAAAAACAATTTTTACTTTCAAAAGTAATGAATTCATGGATATATAACATTCTGAAAAAATGTATATTGTGGTATACAATGTAAATTAGAATGAAATACACATATAAATCAATATTGGTAAAAACTTAGCAATAACACAAACTTTTTAAATACAATGATTTTTCAAACTAAGTTTTGATATATATAGTAATTTCTTTATCAAGTCAGATTTGTTAATTAGAAACATTTGACAGTTAAAGTTAATATAAATGTGCATTGATTGTATTATTCATGTACTAAATGGGAATACCAAAACATATTTTAAAATCTAATTAAGCAAAAAAATTATTATAAACTCTAAATCCCCCGCCCCAATTAAGATAACAGTTTGACACCATTAGCTTTTTTATGATAGATTGAATATGCAGCAATCTAAAATGTATTTTATGATAAAATCTTTAAATTCAACGTAAAGTGCAGGATGCAATTGTAAAACAGAAGATCCTACTCATTCAAAAAGTACAGAGTAATTTGATTGAAAATGAAACAACCCAATCCCTTCCTCTTTTCCATTCAGCAAACATAGAAAAATATTTTGAGCACACTTTTTACATTACTAACATAGGAAAAACAAAAAAAATATATATGAGAAATTCAAGTTTTGATTCAAATAGCAAGTTACAAAGGATGCAGTACTCCTGCAAAACTCATTTAGAACAAATGGATAAATTGGCTTAAAAATAAAATGTACATACTTTGGGTAACCAGGCATAAAAGGTTGTATCTTATTCAGTAAAGCAGCTTTTTCATATAATTGTTTTATAAATGGATCTATTGAATCTGACTTCTTTATTTCATCACAGCCATTAATTTCCTAGCAAAGGAAAAAAAAAAAAAAAATGAAAAATTTCTCTAAAAATGTTTTAATAAGTAAAATAATCTCAGATTGAAAAACAAAAACAAACTGCAGAAAATTTTTTCTGTTCATATTTCATATTTTTTTAACAGACTTAAAAAGCCACATTACTGAAGGAATAAATGGCACAAATAGATTATTGAATCAGTATTATAAAAAGGTGGATAAATTATTTTGAAATAGAAAAGGAATAAAACTTTTTATCTTAACCCTATTTTTGTGTAAGTGTGTGAATAATGCTTATATGGCATGTTATACATGTTTTCAGATTAGTTAATTTCTGAGTTAATACTTCATATTTTCATATAAGTGGAGTATTTTATATTACAATTAAACAAATATAACACAACCACAGCCTAACTTACAAATTGTACTTGATAATAAAGGCCAGAATAACATTGATTTTCAAATCATACCAATTATTTTTGAAAATAAGAGAAATGCAATTTAGAAGTAGTTTGATAAAATAAAAATTGATTTACAAAACTATTACATTTATAATTCTTTAATACAATATGTTACATCATAGTTCTGCATTGTGTTAACAAGAACAAACTTACTAGTCATCTAATTTATTTTAAAACAAAGGAAAAGATTTAGAAATAAAAAAATGGGATCATTGGAATCTTTCTAAAATGGTTTTTTTTAACACCGAAGAAATTATTTTAGTACTGAAGTTTTTTATTAGTAATTTTTGAATTCACAATGTTATCATAAATGAAAAAATGGTGTATTTTTATATTTATCACTCAAAATCTTTTATTTGTTATTATAAGTGTTTGTGGAAGGCAACGAGTGATCTGATGTTTTTTTAAAGGTAACTAATATTATAATATAGGAAGATTTCTTACATTTCTTAAATTACTTAGAGGTAATTTTATTTTTCCTAATAACAGCAGTTTCCCATAGGGAGAATTTAAACAAATAAAATTTTTATCATTGGTACCTGTTATATGTCCATATATTTCACTGAAGTTCATTAGGCAAATAGTAGAAGAAGAAAATTTAAAACATAATAGTGTATATTTGTAATACAACCATTAATTACAATAATTTGTGCATATTAGGACATTTGCATTTTCAAATACAAATATTTATCGAGACAGCTATACTTAATTTTCACTAACGGCTTAATTTCAATGAGAAACAATAAGAAATTTAAAGGGACTTGATTATTTGTAGGTTGGTGATGGCTTAGAATATAAAATAATTTAATATTTTAATACAAATTATTTAAAAATATAAAATAATTTAACTGAAGATTTCAGAGTCTCCATGATCTTCGTAATATTTATGAAATCTTACAACTGGATGAACTCAAATTTTTTCAAACGAAGTAATAAAAAAACAGGTAAAAAAACTAGCTCTTGTGAATATTATAAGAGCTTAATATGCAATATATCTATAAACAATTAGTTCCTTTAAAAATAATTTTAAATCTAAATTTGAGAAAATGTATTCTATCAAAGAGCACCCAGAATTATTGTTAAATTCAATAAGCCAGCCTTCAGTTTTTTGGATGTCATAGCTGCATGCTTGCTATTTTTGACTTTTCCGGTCACAATTGCAACATTAAAAAATAGGGAACTAATTTGATAACGGGGATAATAGCACCAAGCAGCGCTTTTTGTTGCTGGAATGAAATCCAATATGGCGGCCTAGCGATAATTTAATGATACACAATAATTTAAAAGAATTGTTTTGAAATACATTGAAATGTATTTCAAATGAAGGATATAGGAAGAAATTGACAATAACCTAGATCAATCAATAAATAATGAATATCAATATAATATAATAAAAAGTAACATGTACTAATAATAGTATTATATAAGCTGCATATAATAATCTTATAATATAATTTTATCATAATTATATGTAATATTCATATAGTATGATTTAATAGTAATTATAAAAAAGAATAATCATTGTATTGTAAAAAAATTTAAATACATAATAATACTCGTATTACATAATTATAAATAACAGCATAATTATAAATAAATAACATAAAAATAGTTATAAATAAATAACAATATTAATTATAAATAAAAAACAAAATATGTAATAATCATAAATAAATATTAAAAGAAACAATTATAAATAACGAATATTATACGATTATTACATATAGTAATAATTTGATTTTTATATTACATTATTAATAAAATAATGACATAATATACTGTAAAATTAATAATGAATATCAATTACAAAGTACTGAAAGCTTGCAATATAAAACTTGCACTGCAAGTTCCTTAAACGAATTTCATCGAACAAAGGACGTAAAAAGAAGAAGCATTTTTAAAACGTAAAATAAAATGAAAATAAACAATTTATAGCGATAATTAAAAGCACAACACTTATTCTTTTAAGAAAAAAATATTCTAGTACTCACTCATATTAGAAATATCCATATTCAGAAATAGCACAAAATAAAACGGAAACAATAGAACAATTACACTGAAAATGGTTACATTTTTAAAGAAACTGTCTGAAATTAATAGAGTTACTGCAGGAAAAAAAATCAATAAAAGTTATTTCTAAAAAATGTTATCCTCATGGCAACCACATCGACAGACGATAAAAATATTAAGCTAACCATATTGTAATATTATTGCGCATCTTGGCAAACATAAGCAACAGCTTGGCGCTACTACCCCTGATATCAAATTAGCACCAAAAATAGATTTGAACTTCCATAGGACAAGATCGGTTACCAGACTTAGCAATACTGTCAATAAAAATAGAACTCGAAAAACTGAAATCCTCTTTTGCTATGTATCGACATATATGAGAAAAGAACTTACTCATTTTGATATTTCTGGAAGTGTCAGCCCTACAGACTTGAAATTGGTAGGCATGTTCCTTTTATGGAGTATAGATCCCCTAAGAACGAACTTGGCAAAAATCGACCCCTATGGGGAGTTGTGGGGTTTAAGGGGTATTATAGATGAATATTCTCGTTTTTTGAAACACTATTAGGCCAACAAACTTGAAATTTGGTAGGTATGTTCTTTTTATGAAGTAGAATTCCTCTAGATTTTCAAAAATCAACTATCAAAGGGAGTTGCAAAGGCTTATCACGGGGCATTATAGGTAAAAAAAATCCTGTTTTTGAACTGTTAAAGTCATATACTTGAAATTTGCTAAGTGTGCTTCTTTTGAATAACACAGATCTGCTAAGAACAGATTTTACAGAAATCGACTTCTGTGTGGTGAGCAAGGAGTTACGGTATATAGAAATAAAAAAATTTTAGTTTTGAACTTTTTTATTATATTTAACTTTAAATTTGGCAAGCATGTTTATTTTGTTGAGTAGAGATCCATTAAACATGGGTTTAGTGGAAATCCACCTTGGAGGTGGGGGTTATGGGCATGTAAAAGATAACTCTTCTTCAATTTTAGAAATTCAAGTCCAGTCCTTTTTAAATTAAGAGTTGAGAGTTTTAAGAATGTTTTTCAATACATTCAAGCACATAAACAGTATATATATGTACAACATTATGAAATACCTAGCGAAGCTGGCAGATAATAGCTATATGCTATGTTATGTGTTACTATAAATGCACTTGCTGGAAAAAAAGTCGAGAAAAGAGCATGTTAAACAAGTAGGCTAATTCTTAAGTAATAAAGATTTTAAATACATATATCTGTATATACTATTTTGACACTTTCAAGTAATAAGTTTTGTCAATGCGATAATTTTTATTAAGTTTCCAAAAGAAGTCCCCCCAAGGAATTTTGATGTGGGACCCATTCAGGACTAGAGTTACACCAGAGCATTTTATATTACTTTTTATTGAATTGGGGCAAATTTAAGAGACAATACAATCCGTGTGTTAAAGATGGAGAATAGAATATAATTATGAATTCATATGACATTTATTTTAAAAAATTGTTCCATGAAATATGAAATGGGATACATCTAAAAAAAGGAAAACATATGGATAACAGTGGATTCTTTCTACAAAGACGCTTTTAACATTTATTTTAAAATAAAAAAATTTTCCTTAACTTTATTTTTTCAAATTATAGCTTATTTCCCATTATAAGCATCGGAATGTATGTTTTGTTCATTAATGTAAGTTTCTATATTTAATGCTTGGATATTATCACTGAATTCAAAATTAACAATTATATTTCAAGTGAATAATAATTTAAAAACTTTTTTTTAACTTATACATTATTTGTAATATTTAACATTTTGTTATTAAAAAGTGAATGCTTTGTTTGAAATGAATGATGTAAAATTATTCACAGAAAAAAAAAAAATGAAAACATTTTTGGAAGAAATATTTACAAAATTGTATCATTCCACAATTAGAAAGTCTTCTTGGAAATTGTGTTACATAAACATAAATTAGTTTTGAACCTTCACAGTTGATTAAAGAAATAAAAATGAGTTTTAAATATTCTATTCTGCTAAAAATAAAAATGAAATCACCATTTCAGATTCAGAAAGCCTTTCCTCTGATGTCTGAATTTTGCTATCCAATTCAATACTTTTATTAACAAGTTTTTTCTTTTGTTTGGCATTGGATGGTTTAGAAACTGTTTTTCGGAATCTAATACTTTGAACAGACCAATCTAAATTCCAAAGCCAAGGATCCTTTTTGTACCTAAGATAAGCACATAAACAAATAAAAACTAAAAAATATCATATTCTTATTTGCATAACTAACACTAACATTTACTGTACATTAGTAATTAATAGTATATCATTTATTACAGATTAGAAAACAATTATTTTTTATTTCAAGAAATAATGCTGTCAACTTGAGAAATGAATGGCATTCAATTACTATTTTATCTAAAAGAAGAATGTATTTGGAGTAGTTTGACTTTACATGAAAAGTATATGTAGTGGTATCTAAATAACCCAGTATCAGCCTTCGGACAGAGGTGATCACTTTTGTCTAGTGGATATGTTACTAGGCTACGAATTTGAAGGTCGCAGGTTCTAACCACTACATATATCTTAAAATTAATTGAGGAGATAAAGTGAAGAGGTCTAAGATGTAATATGATTGAACAAGAGATTAAAAAAAAAACCCTGTATAAATGAATTGGAAGTTCAACAGTTATTGCAATAATTGTTTATATTGAAAGAAAAGAATTAGAAAACTTTTATAGTCAACATACAATACAAAACTTAGAAAAAGATGCAAAAAGATACTTACATGTTATTTGGAAGCAAAGTACAAGCATTATTTGCCAAATGAACTAAAGAAAGCTTAAGTTCCTGTTGTAAATCATCATAAGTAGATTGAGCCTCATGAAGGTATCTTTGCCAATTTTGATTAACAGGTAAATAAGCAGATGCCATTTCTAATAGTCCACATAAAGTCACAGGATGAGGAAATCTGAAAATATACATTCCTTGGATACTTTAAACTGTTATTTTATAAATGACAAAGAGTCTAAAATGCAAAAAAGATTATTTAGATATGAAATAAAAACACTAACACACTACAGATTAATATCAAGAGAATACAAGTTAAAATGAATCATCAAATATAAAATACCATATTAAGAATAAAATAATTAATGCTAAGTATCTTGAATATCTCGTGAGAATATAATCAAATAACAATTAAAAATATAAAAGATATGTATATATATTACATTTTTCTATACAAAAATTATTTAATTCCTTAGTTCTATAGAAAATTTTTAAGATAGAGAGAAATTCATTTCAATAAAAATTTTCTGGTTTTTATTAAAACTCCACATACATATTCCAAATCTTGAGCAAAGAGTGACATAGAAGTTTTACCCCTTAATAGCAAAGTGTACAGAGTAAGCAGCATACTGTTCAATTGTCTACCAAATTCCTAGAACTGATTTTATAACAATCATGCACTGTAGCCCATGGTCTACACCAGGGGTACAAACCTTTTTTTCCCACTGAGTCACACACATATGATAACCATTTCATGCAGGCCATAACAGGAGGATTAATGAGGAGGGGGGACTCTATAAGATTAAGAACATTTAAAATGCAGAAAATTGATCAAAATATTAAAACTCATAATTTTAGATTTTATTTTAAAACTACAGCAAACTCGACTCACAAAAAATAGGTGCAATACATTTGTTACCCAGTTATGGGAGTAATTTTGATTTCCTTTCATCATGATCCCAAGTCCCTAGTTTGCATTTTACTGTCATAAACACAAAGCTGTCACTGTACTTTGATTATTTGATTTTTTTTGACAAAAGCTCCACTTATTTTCTTTCTCAGATATTAATTTATCAAGTGCAGGAAATGATAGCAAAGATATTTTACTGAATTCAGACTGAAATCAGTATTATCTGTTTAAAATTAGTTCAGACTGGCTTCTGCATTTTTTCAAGTTTATTTAAATACTTTTTGATTTTACTAAAAAAATATCTGAACAAAACACTCTAACAATTTCTGTATCAATTAGTACATTTATCCTTAACAATTTCATTTGTTTATCAATACATATGAATTAACATTTCATAGGATGCTTTAGTAAACCTCTGCATTTTGTGACATTACCATTGACAAAATATTTTGTTGGTGTTGCAAAGATTTTTTAAGAAACACTTTAACTCATCTTGAAAGAGATTTCCAAGACAAAGAACCATCAAAAGACATGTGCTTAGTGGTGTACTGATGAGAAAAGTTATATTTTTTGAATATAACATTTTCATGACAAATCAAACAAGTTTTCTCTGCAAAATAGTCAGAATTCCAACCATCTTGAAATAACATATATTCTCTAGATATTTTTTGCTTGGAAGACATGAAGGTTAGTTAAAAGTTATATTCACCCATAAAATGGTTGCTACTCCATTGTTGTTATCACTAACCATTACAGTACAAAAAAAAATTATCTAGCAATTCTTACCAGCATGACATCAATAGCAAAATTGATATTCGATTAATTGATTGATAGAATTTCTCACTAAATTTTAATGCACAGATCTTAAATAATTGAATTTGTTAGTGCAACTGGGCATGACCAGGCTACTCAGAAAGGTTTGGTGGGCCATGCTTCACAGGTTGAGTATCGATGGTCTACATTCTGAGCTAACAAACTGGTATCAAAGAAAATAATTCGTTAACGCTACTTGTTGCAAACTGAAATTGGTTATATAACTATTGGTATTTACAAAAAGTTCCTGCCAGCTGTAACTTTAAAAAATAATAAAATATTTGTTCAGAACTGATTCAGAAAGTTCCATCTCTTGTAATATGCACTGCCCTACTATAAAGTTGGATCCCTTAACTCAGTGTTGCTTCAAGGCAACACTCCCTGCTTCTAAGAACATAATTTATTTCTTTAAAATACATTAACCTTTGATTAATATACTACAAATAAAACAAAAAGCTGTATGCAAAGTTTTGAAAAGAACGTTTTAATCATCAAAGGAATATATATATGTTTCTTTTAAGAAGCAAATTTTTATAAAATTTTGAAAAGTGAATTCTAATACTTTTAAAATAAAAATCTTCATAAAAACAATATATTAACTCTTATAAAAACCACATATTTTGTACCTCAAATGATAAAAATTACTTTTCTTTCTCTGATTATGCACAAATCAAATCACTATAATTATATTCCCACTGTAAGGTTTTTTTATTGGACACCTGGAAAGTAACTTTTGCTAAGTCTACTGTCTTATGCAAAATTTTTAAGTGGAAAAATTGTTTTATCTAAAAATATGCCAAGAAGAAAGTTGTGACAAATCACAATTCTAGAGATAAATATGACAACCTTATAACTGTTATAAAATTCTTAATAATTTGAATGCATTTAAATTCATTCTTAAAATTACTGTTCATGTATAAACTACGATAATACATAGATGGATTGATAAAAAATTGCTTAGTTTTAGTATGAGCTTTACTTTATTCAAATATGAATTATAAGAGAAATTTATCAATGTTATAATGTATTTTTGAAAATAAATTCCCTAATGTGAAAATAGGCATTTGAAAAATGGTCAGTACAATTTATATAGGTAGTTAAAAAATAGCCCCTTGATTGCAAATAAAAATACAGTAATAATAAGTTTTGAAAGTCACAGAATAATATTGATCAAAGAAAAATGTATTTTAATAAAGAAAAGTTAAGTGTTTGTAAAAAGTTATTTGACTGTATTAAAATTTCTCGACCGCACATTACATGTAGCCAATTATTTTGATTAAATAAATTTCCTTTAAAGAAACTTTTTTTATAGCATTAGTTAACTATTTTTATGCAAGTATGATTAGTTAATAATTAAAATATAAAATATTTACAACTTATTCTAAACCTATTCATATTTTCAAGAATTTGAAAAAATGTACCATATCAAAGGCATAATTGAAATTTTTAAACAATAACTCTATAACAGCACATTAAGTTTTGCGTGCAAAAACTTCACTAAAAAATTGAATGACTTGAAAATTTTTGTTACTGATATTTTAAAGACATTTTCCAACAAAATATACAGCCTTAATATTGACATATGTTTTAGAAGTAACTAATATTTGAAGAGAAATTAGAAATAATTTAGAATTTTGGGAGAGTTTTATAGTTTTTATTTTTTCAAGGAATTCAATTAAAAAAGTAATTTATTTTTGATTTTTTACATTATAGTATAATAAAATTGTACAATATAATATGCAAACAGTGAACCATACATCCATTTTCTCTAAGCAGTATGAGTATATTTGTTATATTATTTTAATCTTAAAGAAATTTCAAACAAAATTGATAAAATATACTTCCAAGTTATTTTTTATTACAGAAAAATAATTTTTTCATAAATATTAAAATGAATTATTTGTTATATTTAATTATATGAAGAAGGAAAATAAGAATAAAAAAAAAAAAAACAAATCTAATAACAACAGAAATTGATTAAGAAATTATAAATTTAACTGCACTTGCTTTTACAACTTTCTTGGGTTTTTTTTTATTGTATTCTACAAACACTTGAAATGAAATAAAATATTCAAAATGTGTTTTCATGGTTATTCATGATACTTAAAATTGTGAAATTCTTGAAGATTGAAAGTTTTGAAAAAGTGTCAGTTGTTTGATTCAAAATATATTTCGAAGTTTAATTGATTTTGAAGAGTATAAATCAAAAAAATTGCAACTCCAATATTATAATTTTAAGCAATATGATTGCCTGCAGGAGTAAACAAATAACTAGTGCCTGTAAGTATTTTTTTTATTACATTATTTTATAGAACTATTCCCCATTGCTAATTTAAAAGCTCTTCATTAACACACTAAGCTAACAATATTTATCTATTGAACCCAAACAAGGATGAAACATTCTAAATTTGAGAGAAAATCTTAATCACTTGATCTTCTCTTTCTCACACCTGTATGTACAGTATTTAAAAAGTTGTCTTCCTCACACATATGTTTCTTTGTGAAGTACTTAAACAATTATTAACTAAATTTTTTAAGATGGAAATGTTTTTTAAACAGATATATATTCGAATCTTTATAAATATTATCTGTTCCTTAATGAGGCATAAAACTACTGATATTTAATAAATCTTTTTAAGGGCTTCATTTCAGCTTTTGAGCAAAATAAGGCCTTATAAATTGATAATAAATATTGGTATAATAATGATGATGACACCTGGAATACTTTATTTTTCAACCTTGCACATCATACTAAATGATGACTTACACAATATAGTTGAATTTCTAGTGTAACAATTTAATAAAAAGATGTCTGATAGAATAAAGAAACAAATTTCAATCTGATCATGGTTCTGACAAAGGCACTACATATTACAAGAATCACAACTCTCTTTTTAAATTAAGAAATAGATTTTTTTTGGTCAAAGAAATTTTATCAATATTTGTATAATAAAAGAATATATACCGTAAAATCCAGCATTTAACAAGCACACGTACCTGAGCTTTCACGCTGCAATTTTTAATTTTTAGGTATATTTGCCATATATCATGCACCACCCTATTTTACGAAGAAACCTGAAATGTACGTGTGCAATATTCTTATGTTTTGGAGTAATTTATTCCAGGTATGATTTCAAGTCTTAAAAAAAAAATAGTATATTTCTAAAACTACAACCTTTAAGTTAATTTCTTTTAAATAAACAGTATTTTGATCTATGTAGAAGTCTAACTTTTTCTATACTCATCTTCTTTTTATTTTTAAAGCCCTTATTTTTATACCCGGTGTAAAACATGCACCTGAAAATTTTGATCTGAATTTTTGTGTCAAAGTGCGTGTTATACGCCGGAGTTTACTGCACATAATTTTTCATGATATTGTACAATTACAATTATTTGTGCTTCAAATTCATGAGATATATTTGATTTGCTTTTTAAATTCTAGTTTGTCTATTGTTTTTATAAACTTTTTTTTTAAAAATGACTTTTACTAGACAATTAAAATTTCAAATTGAAATGGTAGAAAATGCATACTCAAAGCAGGAATAGTAATATCAAATATATTGTAAAACTAAAATTTTCAAGAAAAGAGCACTAATATGTATATTTGTAGAAAAAATTGTTAAACTGAAGATACTTGCTTTCAGAATATAATAAGCTGAAAACTATTATTTTGGATTATCTTATTACAAATTTAAAATTTTAACCGGAATACATACAAAATAAAAAAAAAAAACAATTTCTAAGTACAAAAAGGGATGATCTTTTTTAAACCGAAAAAAAGGTTCCCCCGTATCTTACACAGTAAGCAGCAGATTCCTGTAATGATTTTAATAAAGAATATGTTAGTATTATTATAAATCATCTTAAAAATAGCATAATTAAATATCATACATAAAAAAGTAAAAATATTTAATATATAAAAACTATTAATTTTTCTATTAAGAGATTATCAAAATTACTTTATAATGATTTTTGCAATTGCATAACAATTCATAAGATTCATACATAGCACAGCAATGTTAAATGTTTACATTTGAATTCCAGCATTCATTTTTCTTTCAGAAGTGCAATTCAGCTTGGAGAATATTAGGCTGGATGATTTTCCTAACAATTTAAAGAATTTGCAGTTTTTTTTACAGAATGTGATAAGTTGAAGGAGTCTAAAACAATTATTGTCTTGATGAAGTTTGGCAATAAAAAGATGCACATGATTAGTAAATAATTTAATATTTTCTGACATATTTGTGAAAAAGGATGATCTTTAATACTAGAGAAATGTCCAGACATAATCTGTTTTCTTTATAAAACATTGAAATTTCCCTATCTCAAAGTCATTAGTCTCTTGCAATTTTGTAAAACCCAGTTAGTCACAGATACAATAATTTTGATTTCATGTATAAGGGATCTATATATGTCTCTTACAAATAATCCAAATATAATATTGTTAAATATTGACCTAAATATTTAACATTTAGTCAACAATTACATTTGTGTCACATACACTGGATAAGAATTAATAAATCTTATTTTCCTATTACTTGTGAAAGAAAAGTCAGATATTATATCAGGAAATTTCCCCCTCCCCTATTTTTAATTGCAAAAGCTAGGTATTTGGGGAGGTCTTTGTTTATTTTTAATACATCATTAATTTTGGTTACTTTCTATCAACCAGCTCTTATTAAATTTTTGTAATACTTTTAAGGGTTCAGAAGTATGTGGAAATTCCTACATATTCATAATGGTTTCACTTGTATAATAGTATTCTCTTCATCAATATCTTTTGAGTGACTCAACTTGAGACACTTTCAGATATTTAAAGAGAGATACACATACAGAGAGAAAGCATAATTGGTTAACTTGTCAAAATTCTACTGAGAAGGAAAAAAGTTATTTCATTTATTTCTTATTCACTTGGCAAGAACCTTCATACAATGAATGAAAATTATTAGAGCAAAAATAAATACATATGAAGATTTTAAAAATTAAAGTTCGTCTCATAAACCAAAGCTTTAAATTTATATGACTGCATGAATCAGAATATGCTAAAATGAACAAATAGGAAATAATCCAATCAAAAAATATTAACTAGAAGAGAAAAGAAGTATTTCTAAAATAGGTTCATTCTTGTTTAGATATCAAAGCAAGATACAAAAGCTTAAAAACAAATTAAGCATTTGTATGAGAAATCTGCAAACCTATTTAATTATTTTTGGAAGCAATAGATAGAAAAGAATACTGCCTTCTTTGCAACATATATAGGAACCAGTACAGTTTCCGCTAAAAAAATATAAGGAATTAATATTTTTAATATTTTGATTACTGGATAATTAGTTATCAAACAAATTCTATGACAGAAATCTCTGTCAAGTATATGAATTATGTATCATGGCTAAATATTTTAAATCTAATAGACCTCAGATGTATTTTATTTGGATATTCTTATGCCATTGAAAAATTTTTACAAAATTCTGATGATTGTGAGTATAAATTTTTATACTTTTGCTGAAAAAGGTATAATCATAATCACTGCTTTCCCTAAATACATATATTATTGAAACAAAGATGGATGTTATTAACTCATTATATACCTAATAGGCTACATATCAAAAGCATGGATTTTTTTGCATAGCTAGTCCATTGTTATATTCTCAGCTGGGAATTAAAAAGTACAAACTTAATTTTAAAAAAAATACATGTTATGTTATGTTATATATATATATAGTAAATGTGGAATAAAAAGAGAGCATATTTGATAGAAAGAATTATGATAATGTGAACAAAATCAGAGACTACAATACAACAATTTGAATTAAAAGAAAATGATTCTGACATACAATAAAAATTTTTAAAAATGTATTCTACAAAAATTATACACAACCTGAAATTTTTCTCTTATGTCAGATAGAGAACCAGAAACAAAAATTTCCCTGTCATCCTTTTTTATTTCTCCTTTACAATATAAATTATAAACATCAGCTAAATTATTTAAGGAACTAATGTATGACCAACCCTAAAGAAAGAAAATGAAAACATTGAAATTATAGTATATAATATAAGGAAATTGAAATAAGTTCAGGAAATTAAGTTGTTTTGCAAAAGCATTTCATTTTAAACTGTATTAAAAAAAACACTGCTGGAAAAAAAAATGAGAAATATAACTTTGATTGGCACAAAATGTGGTAAGTAGCATATATATTTAAGCATGAAACAAAATAAATTATGTACATTAAAACTATTGAATTTTCATTGGTTATAATATGAAATCAATGTATTAGATGCAAATGATATTTAAATCTGAAACAAACAAAATCAACACTAATAGGGAAATGTGATCACCCATTATGCTTATAGAGTATTACAACATATAGCCACAACTTTAATGAAGTGATCACCTACCACAAAGTCAAGTAATTCCTCTGGTAGAGCAGTTTGCAATTTTAGCACAGCTGAAGGTGAAAAGATTTTTAATGGGACTAAGGCTGACAATTCATACATGCATTCGCTTCCATTAAATAAAAACAGAACCAATTGCTGCAGCATACAATCTCAAGTTGGTTCTAGCACTACATCCTTATTCAAGACAGCTATTACAGAACCCCATCTATAAATATGCAGGTAAGTGTGATACCCCAACAAAATCTCCGCCTGTATCATGATGTTTCCATTTGGAATGCATGACATATGATGATGTTTTGGGTCTGATAGCATTTGCTAGTTTTCTTTAGACCCTTGCATATTAGTTATCTGGCTCCTGACTCATCCCTGAACATAATGTTCACACAATTGAACACAGTTAAATTCATATGTTGTTGACACTCCTTTAATGGAGCTCTTCTGGATTGGACAGACAGAGGAATATGAACTTAATTACTAGGCATACAGTCCAGAATGTACAGTCTTTGGTGCACAGTAATGGCAAATATCTTTCCTTCTGCATCTGCCAATGGATATCTTACAACCATAGATATTCTACTTGTGGAGGTCTCTCATAGATTCTACTTGGTTACACATGAAATATATCAATAATCTCAAGGGGCTACTTTTGGGTGGCCAGCCATAGATCTGTGGACAACTGTTTGTCTCTTTGGAATTATTTCCATAATCTTGAAATGACAAAATTACGAATGTCAGAAAAAACAAACTAACCCATCTGTGATTGATTTTCTCACTTCAAATCATCCCACAGAATGCTATCCTCACTATCTGCTATTTGTCTTCTGGAAATCATAGAAAACTAATTGTACAAAAGTTCTAAATACTTTTTATTAGTACTTGCATGCAACTTCTCTAATGCATCACAACATAGGCTTCTTATACAACAGCCTTCTTGGCATTTTTTGATATAAAACCATGATTGGCTGCTACATAATATATTTGCATATTTCAATCTACTTCTGTAATGAATAGCAGCTTCTAAATTTTAGATTAATTTTCAGAAATTAACATTTTCCTCTCCATGTTAATTTTTTAGAAGTGAGTGAGCATGCAGTTTGTGTATGTTAATACTAATGCATGAAAAACAAAAATAATTTAAGATTTTGTGATCTAGAAATGTAAAATCAGGAGAAAGAATTACTTGAATTGAATAATAAAATAATTGTAATATTTAAAGATGTTGATAATTTAATAAATACAATATAGCATTTAAAATATAAAAAAAAGAAATATATATATAACAGAATGAAATAAACATAGAACTAGTATTTACTATAGAAGGATTAAAAGAACTACTTGAAGAATTTTCAGATTCATCAGAAGTACTCTTTTTCTTTTTACTTGCTAAAGACATAGCTCTTTGCATTCCAGTTAGACCAGATACACACATATGTAGAGACATAGTATCAAGAAATGCAGTTTTGGTTTGCTGTTGAATACAGAAAGCATAAAGAAAAAATAAAGAGATAATCATTATTAGGAAAACTATACTCTTTTTTAAAGAATGAATATTGATCATTTGGAAAACAACTGATATTTAATATCTACATGAACAAATTTTTATTCAAAAAATGCAAGATAAGTAATAATAAGAAAAGGATTTAAAACAAATGATCTTAGATGTGTTGATAATGAAGTATCAGAAATTAAGTATATCTTTTAAATAAATTTTTCAATAATTACTTAAGCTGGAAAACACAAAAAAGCTTTTATTGGAATATTACATGTTTACAATACTACATTCTCTTTTACTTTAGATTATCTTTAATACCAATTATTAGCATTGGTTAAACACAGCATTTTAAATAAGTTTCAGAACAGGTTTTCCTAAGAATATTAAAAACAGAATGAAGAATTATATAAAATAGTCTGTTGCAAATGGGCAGCATATATCATTTTATAAATCATTATTATTATTTTATTTACATTTAAACCAAAAAAAGTACAAATCAAGGCATCTTGAAATGAGATTTACTTTGAATTTTAGTAATGTGCCCTTTGAAGCTGCACTAGAGCTATTCAAAATTGTTACTTAAAACTCACACTTTGAAAAATAAAAATAATACATAAATATACAAACTTAATACTGCATGACTTAAAAGCTGTCAAACAAAAAATATTATTTTGGTTCTTAATTTCCTTCTTTTTACAAACTAGATTATTGTCAACTATCACCATGAAACTTAAGATATGTGATTTAAACGCTTAAACTCTAAAGTGTTAAAATGAGAATACTCAGTCTAGATGTGCTTCAAAGTTTGAAGACAAATACAATGTTTATAATAATAGTATAAGCAAGAAGGACAAGGGAGAGGAAGTTTGTTCAACCTCAAACAATTATAAAATTGCTTCTTAAAAAGTCTGTTCTCAGCTTACTGTTCAAAGAGTTAAAATCCGGAATATACCTACCTTATATAAGCTAATGGTTTATACACAGGAGGGTCTTTGTCACAAAGAAACATATTTGGATATATTTTGCATATAAATATAGGAATAGTACCTTGTTTCTTACAAGGTAAAAGAACTTGCAGAAAATGGTCAGGTTATGTTGCAATGCTTATTATGAAATAGAAGCCTGTACTGAGCTAAATTGTACTGTCAGCTGTATGGTGCTCAAGACTACGGCCAATGATAGGTGTACATCTAGAAGTCCAACCTGTCTCAAGCTCTAGCAACTTTCCTTCCTTCCCATTGAGAAGGACAGGACAAAAACAACAACAACATAAAATAGAAGATATGCCCCTGAACTACACAATTCTTAATTAAAAATGCTTCAATATACATAAAATGATTACAAAAAGGCTGAAGAAATCATAAACAATAATACATTATACAATACATTTTTATAAAATTAAAAGCAAGTACCTGCATTTAAAAATAACATAGATTGAACAAAAAAAAAAAAAAAAAAAAGAATATTTTTGAAATTATTGCTAAAACTACATCCTACTCTGTAAGAAGTCCATATATTGATGTTGCATACACTTCAAACTATTTTCTAGTTTTGTCAATATTAGAACATCATAAAATGCAGAAAGATGCAAAAATTAGTTTACCTCAAGAAAATATTGCTCTTTTACAAAAGCTCTATCAAAGGCCACATTATGACCCACAAGCAATTCTTGGAATCCATTTTTTATTCTTACAGAAATTTTCAGTTTTAGAAGTTTCCAGAGGTATGAGATCAGAGAGAGTAACATTTTTGGACCAATTAAACTGATCTTCAGTCAATCTCTCACTACACCACAAATACCTAAAAAAAGTATTAAGAATATCAATTTAGATTACAAAAGAAGGAGAGGATGAATTCCTGAAAATATTTAACAATCAAATCAATTTTGAAACTGACAGGAGAAAACTTCTAAATTTCTATTCATTTGTACAACATATGAATCATATCTACAGCATAGAAGTACATAAAATCAAGCTATACTCTTAAAAATTTTATGCTCTCTCTCATTGCAGTTACATAAAATCAACATCACTTTTAAGGATTAAATTATGATGCAAATGGATTAATTTAAAAAACAGATATACTTAACTTAAAAGAATTTTTCCAATTCATCATGTATGTCATTAACCATGCACTTGGTTTTCATTTTAAAATTAGTTTAAATTTCAAATTTTGTAATATTCCACAAACAAATTTCTGAGAAATTTATCTCATAAGTTAATGTGTACCTAAAGCACTGAACAACAGAAAATTTTCTATTTAACACCAATCAATAGATAATTTGTTTACTTTAAAAATGTTTTTGAAACAATATTGTTATGAATTTTGCGTAAATAGTGTAAATTATTTGTATTTGGATGTGTAATGCATTTATATTACTCTATGTCATATTTATTTTATGTTAAAATTGTAATATTTGCAAGCAAAAAGCTGTCAGTTACATTAGAATGGTGATTCAATGGGAACTTGGCGATAGAGCCAAGTTGGCCGCTAATTTGGTGACCATTTTAGCGAGTTAGGGACCCTCTGGATTCTTCTAGAAACTTGTGGAGAAATCCACTTTTTCACACTCTATGAAGCAAGCAGATTTTTTCTGGAAGTTTCTGCCAGGTCTATAAATAGAGATGCTTGCCGAAACGAGGGTCAGTCTTGATTCAACCAGCAATTAGCGAGCATTGTTTTGACTAGCAATAACTGATTAGCTCAGCTGTGCTTGTGTGATAAATGTGTTTGAGTGCTGTGGAAGGTGTGAAGACCTTCTGGGATTTATTCTGTGAATATTGCTGCTGAATTCTGTATTTCAAGGACTGGATTTCCGATAATAAATTATTATCGCTCTTGAAGAACTGTCTTGTACTTGTGACTGATTTGCATAAAATCCTCAAACCTCGATCAACGTAACAATATTATGAAATATGAAATACAGCACTGAAAAATAACTTATAATACACCCAAACTTTTGGGATCCTTAGATCATAATGCTTCTAAATAATCAAGCGAATGTTTAATGATGAAAATATGAATGTGCCTAATTTTTCTATGTTGAGAGGTTTTATACTACTTTACAAATGTTAACTGACCATTTGTTACTCACAAAATACTTAGGAAAATATAAAAAAATTATAATATAAATATAGAAACATTTATGTGGGAAACACACACACACACACACACACACACACACACACACACACACACACACACACACACACACACACACACACACACACACACACACACACACACACAAAACACACACACACACACACACACACACACACACACAACACACACACACACACACACACACACAACACCACCTTTTTTAATTTTTTCTTTCTCAAAGTTCCTTAGAAATTAAAATTAAATTTTGTCTTTCAGTATAATTTTTTGTACAAATTATTTAAATATTAGACGATATAAAATTAATGCATATAAATAATATTTTAAAGTGCCCTCACCCTTTTCCAGTTGACATTCTATCCAATACACAATCAGCACTTTTTAAACCAAATGTGTTATTATTTTTATAGTTTTATCATAAACTTCCTCTAATAGTTCCTTAACTTAAATGGATTAAGTACAATAACATAATTCTGATTTTCTTACATAAATAGTTAAAACATATATAAGTACTGCATTATATTTCAATTTTTCCCCATAAAATTCTTCAGAAATTAGGATTAAAAATTGTGACTTTCAATAATATTTAATTATTTATACAATTTAATATATTTTTAATATTGTAAATAGATCATATAACTGATTGAGCTTTTATTGAGAAAAGCAGAGGAATTCAATTTTGTGTAGTGAAATGAAACTAATTTTCCAAAGTAGCGAAATTTAATTTATTAAAAACTTCATTACAATAACACTTCATAAATAGCATAATAACAAAGGGAAACTAAATGTATTACTTATAATTTATACCTTTTCTGGTACTTACATATCATACCATTGTCAAATTCACCAAATCATTATTATTATTGCATTTGAATGTACAAAGGAACAATTTTCCAGCATTGGCTGCATGTTGTGGTATTTGGAAATGTCTTTATTTGACAAACATGGTTTATGGCACACGTAAGTACCCTTATTCCTTAATTAAACAATGCTGGTGAACAGATTCAGAGAAAAATAATACATTCTACACATATATTTATTGAAAAATATGAATAAAATCACAACTATATATAAATTAAGTTAAAACTCAACTTGTCAATATTTATATTAATAGACATTTTCAAAAGAGATATGTAAAAATGAATAAACTGCAATTGAGAAGAATGGTTAACAACTTAAAACTATATTATAATGTAATAATTGCAATTTATTGGCTCATTAGAAAATTATTTTAATAAAAAAGTACATTTATTTTACAAACAATCTCATTTTTTAAGTTTTAATTACCGTAAAATCCGGAAAAAAACCTATACTTCAAGCTGTATTTTTAATTTTAGTATATTTGCGCATTTTCGTGCCCCTTTACTAAAAAATTTTAAATGTACCTGTGAATTTTCATGTTTTGAAGTCATTATTTATTGTGAATCATTCCAGATTCTCTTTGGAAAAATAGTATACTTTAGAATTATACAACCCTTTAAACAAAAGAAGGAGAGGGAGACCAAATCAGCGCCATGGCTGGATTTTTCCCCACTTTTCTATAAAACATTGATTCCTTTTCCCCTTTCATGTGATGTATGAAGGATGATTAATTTTTTTAAATAAATTAGAACAAGCCTGGGATTTAGCCCGCTGTCTGTAGTTATTCAATACTATGAGAATATTGAATAGCTAAAACAGCCACAGTAAAGATGGTCCTGGTAAACGAAGCAAAACACAGTGCCAGTTTCAAGATGTAAGTGTTTCAATTTGCAAAAGAAAAGGGAAAAATTGTGCTGCTGCAAGGATGTTTGATTTTGGGCAAAAGCTTCATAAGGAGGGGAAAAAAAAATGAAATGACAATAATTAACATGTCAAAGAAGAAATGTACTTTAAGTAAAGGAGTAATAAAATGCCATTCTAGAAAAAAAGTGTTGCAACTGGGTCCTAGAAAATCGCCTGAATGGATTAATTGTAACAAGAAACAGTGTACGCTATTTGCCTTAAAATGGTTAAAAGAGAATGCCTTTTCATGTTATCCAACAATGAAAGTTCATAAGGTATGTTATTTCTTTTAAATAAACAGTATTTCAATATATAAGTCTAAATTTGTTTTAATACTCATTTTTTTAAAGCTTTTTCATTTTTTTACTTTAGGTTATACACCCCTAAATTCGGTCTGTTTTGTTTGTGTGTGCGTTATACGCCAGATTTTACGGTACAAAAAAAACAACCCAGTTTGATTATGCTTACAAAGCAAGACTATTAAATCTTTAACATGTGACATTCTCGCAAGCTCTGAGATGATCTGTAAGTACACAAAAAACATCTGCAAATAATCAAATAGTCACATTTTTGCAGCAATTTTAGAATTTTTTCAAACATGCTATTTAAATGATCATTTATTAATATAAAAATATTAAAGTCTGATTAAAATTTCATGGTTTTACCTATTTTTTCATTCTGTTTAAAAATCTCCCCATGAAAATAAAATAAATATTAAATGCATTGATGGCAGTGTTGGTGAATCATAATAAAAAATTTTTCATGTAAGATTAGCATGAAAATGGAGAACTTTGCAATTATATAAATATAATGGCAAAAAAAGCTTATTGATGTCAAAAGTTTCATTGAAACTTTCTTTAAGTTTCTATCAGACAATGTTTTTTTAAGTAACATATTTTGTATTCAAATAAGTAACTTATAAAAGTGACATTTTTTATCTCTTTCTGCATAGGTTACTCTAGCTATTAAAGTTACTAAATGATCTCAATTTTTAAATGGGAATTGATAGCACTTTAAATGTTAAATTTTTTTTTGAAAATTGAAAAACATAGCTTTAAAAAAGCCATGATGATATCTTCAGTGATTTTCCACAATAGGTATCAATATATTTCAAAAAAAATATTAAAACATTAAGAATAAATATGAAAATTTTATCAATATTATAATTAGAAAAAAATTCTAGGTATTGCACTAAAACTGCAATGTAATATCAAATGAACAGAACATGATCAGATAATAAATAAATTGAATGTTACGAAAAACAAACAGTGTTTAAGATATAAAATAAAAAGTCTTTGTATTATAAATACAAGTAAAAGGAAATTTACTAAGAATGGGGATATTTTATAGAATTATTGTCACCAAATAATATTAAAAAAATAAGAGAAACATTCATTAAAAACATATATGCATAGCAACTCACCAATGTTTTTTTGATACAGCAGTAGCAATTGTAGGAAAATTCCCTTCTTTCATACAGACTTCAACATCAAAAACTAAAGCAGATTCCTCAGGAAAATCGACACTTTGAGATTTACCAGAGCTATCATATTGCATCCAGCCTCGATGAAATTTCCAGTTTTTTGGTATTGGAGGCAATTCGGAATTAACTAAGTCAAGAAGTAGCATTTTGTAATCTTTTAACTGTTCAGTAGCAATGTGGTTGAAATGTTCAATAATATTAGAATTATGTAACTTTGGCAATTTGAAATCAACATCAGGCAAGGTACTGGCTTTCTAAGAAAGATAAAAATATTACAACATATAAATACAAATTAAAAAAAATTCCTTATAGCTACAATTTTAAGCAAAATATATTTTTAAAAAGGTGAGAAGTATCTGTTAGGGCATACCAGTTGTGATTTTGTGGCAGCTTGTTTATTTAACTCTTCTAGAGTAATTATTCAATGATATCAGTTTAACAAAATGAGACTTGTTTGTTCTAAAATTAACATGAACAGAATGCTGCAATATTAATGAATGCTACTTCTACTAAATTTAACATTTTCAAAACATATTTAGTGAGTAAATATACTAGCTTAAGTAACATTCACTTGCTTTCTATTTTAAAGTTAGATGAATTTATTCATACATAAAATCAAAAAATATTATTAAAATGACATCGGGAAAAATGATACATTTCCCCCAAGCAACTGAACACTTCCTACGAAATAAAATAAAAGGCTGAAAAGAACACATCAAAATATTAATATCACATAATTAAATTTTAACTAATCACTTGTATTAAGTGAGAAGTTAAAATTTCCAGTTATTACCATTTATAAATCAGAAAAAAATCATTTTAAGTTAATAAGTATTTCTAAAATCAAAGCAGATTTTTTCATAAAAATCAAATACAAAAATAATTAATCATTATAAATAAAATCAAATTCATTCATATTAGATATAATTTCCTAAATATAGGATAGGTTATTCTTCTAGGCTGCAAAAATGAATTAAGATTTTAAATACATATATTTATTTGTATTTTTCCCATAAGAACTGTAAGAGAATTCTATAAAGAACCAAAAGAGGATTTAAATGTTGTTGTTGTCGTGGTTTTATACTGGGATACATATGAAAGATAGATGAACAGAAACATACAATACAAACACAGAAGAATAGACTTTTTATTACAAACAATGATCCCAGCATAGAACAGAAGGGGTACGCTGCTTTCCATTTGAGACAAGAATCCATTTCAGGTGAAAGTCTGATTTCTTTTTGCCTTATTCAGGATTCGAATCTGAGCTCACTTGATTACACAATCCGAGTAAGATATCAATAAAATACAAGATTAATAACTTATTTAGTTTGCTTAAATGAACACAGCTTTAGAGTTACATAGAAACCTGCAATTTTGAGCTAGCGGTATAGGACAATACTTGCCAATATCTTACTTCATCATACCACATATGGAATTTGTAGCAGACTCAGTTAAATTAAATATGAAGAGGTTTCGATTGTTCAATAATATTGGTCTTGTGGAATAAGTATTTTCCATTAGAGTAACCAAGAAATTTACAACTAAAATGAGTTACTGTAACTAGTGACATCTTAAGACTTGTTGAAACCCTGGGCCAAGAGAAATCTTAAGATTTTTTAGTTCCTGGGCCTCTATGCAAAAGTAGGATCTATTTGAGATCTTTAAAAGTAGACAGTATACATAGTATGCAATGTCAAATGAAACAAATGTGCATGATTCACAATCTCAAAAACCTAGGCACAAACCGGCTCGATCGATGGCCACATTTTGACTAAATGAGTTGAATGACGATTTATGGTATTAGGCCTAGGCATGGACAACAGACACATAATAATAAGTCCTACCATTTTTGCCAGTTGACATGCAGTTCAAAATTCCTTGTTTTGGGAGAATATGTATGGGAATAATATTTGACCATTAAAATTATCCTGGATAATGATCTTATCAAGACAGAATTGAGGCCAAGGCCGTGGGCCCAGTTGTTCAAATGCGTAAGACGTCCCTGACTGTAACTTGTGAATAGATTGAAAAGCAGAAATAAAATGAATGATACCTCAAATTTATAGATTCTCCTTATTTTCACACATTGATGTTTTGATACTTTAGTTAGTTTTGCTGTTCATTAGCCCTACAACATAGTCATTGATAGAAAGTATATCAAACATGTCATAAATTAAATCCAAATACAAATGTAGCAAACTCTAAAAATGTGAATACAATTTTTGAACACAATTGTTTTTGATGATTTTATTTCGTATAGTTCATTAATTTTTAACCTGTATTTAGTGCAAGTCAACAGCTTTCTAAGCAATTTACACCTATGGTTCTGAAAGAGGCATGCTTAATACTAAAATGGAGAGTTCCTTAGATACGTTTGATTTTTTCTAATCAGTCAAGTAGTATGACAACACAAAAGGTACTTACATATTATACTAATGCCATTGACAACTTTTGGATAATTTCAACAAATTTTTATTTGAGGTAGAAAATGTTTAGCAATTATCTGTAGGCTGGTATCAAAATGTTATGTAACTAAAAAAATCCTTGATGATTAATCTCTAGCACTAGTAGCTAGACTTATTTCTCTTACAGTAATAATATGTTAAGTACCAATAAAAGTTGGGAAACCACTAATTTATAGGAAAAACTTAAATCATAATTAGATAAATACGTATTCATTACTTTTCCACAGTCGTTATGTCTCTTTCATAATAAGATTTTATTGAGACTGTTTCTGAGGAAAATGCATCTAAAGATTTAAATACCATTCTTTTCTCTTAACATCTAAATGATTTAAAAATTCTCCTAGTTCAAGCATTATGTTTTTTTATTTCCTTAGATACCCACTTTTTTCTTTTTGATAGCTTTTTTTTCATTTCAAAATTACCCTCGTAATAATATTTCTATTAATAAAATTGAAAAGGTATTTACATATTATTGCAACCTATTGGAGACATTATATGAAACAAAGAACCTGGTGCCAATTCTACACATCCGACTCATAGGAAATTCGGTTTGCCAACTTGGTGAGTTATTAATATTGTTAGCGATTGTTGCAATAATATGTAAGTACCAATATCTGTTCTACATAAATTCTGTACAGTAGTCATCCTACCTACTTTCTTTTTTAACTTAAATTTAAAGCCTAACAGGTTTTTTTGATAGGTTGAGGCAAAAATCTATCAACCAACAGAAATAATTACAAGTATTTTGCAAGCAGTATAGCTTTAAGTTTTTCTAAACATCCATTAAAATACCTTTTCATGAGAATACATGCTTCCCTTTTAATACCTGTAACATCTAGCGGTTTCTAGAATAAATCCAAAGTAATATGGCTTTAATCCGTAACAAAGTGTAGTATGGTGGGGGCCTTCGCGATATCAGTTTCTTTAGGTGACCAAGCTACTTCATTAAACAAAGGGTTGAATTCGTTATCTCACCAAGATATCTAGATAAAAATCACCAAATCCAAAGAAAATTGCCAAACCCCGCTCCCCATACTACACTTGAACCATGAATAAACATATAATGCAAATTCTATTTCTTACTTAAGAAAGTCTTATCTCTACATTTTTGAAATGATATAGCCAAATCAAACTGTATTTAACAAAACATTTATTATATTTTAAAACTGAAAGGAGTTCTTAAAAATTGTAACAATTACAATGTAATACTTAAGCTAATTAGCAGAAAGCAATATTTTAAAATCGACAAATCAGGAGATGCACAATTAGTAAATTACTATCCTCAAAGCTTTTCCATGAAAAAAAAAATTTTTTTTTCGTACCGCCTGCCATAAGTTATGTTGCTTTAAATGAGAAATAACTTCCATGAGAGTTTTATCGTCAAGAATGAAATCTGGTTTGTTGCCAAATATTTGATGATGTAGACCCTGTGATAACATCTGAATATTGATGGGATTATATCTAGCATTTTGATTTTCTTCTGTTGTCTTAGAAGTTTGACAGTTTCTTAAAAATAAATTATTCACATCACGCATAAATAAAAAATTCTTCCTATAAAGTTTAGGAAAACAAGTAGTGCATTGTAAATTCAATACAATTTTACAGTAAATCATAGTGTTTAAGCACACACAATTAAAGTTATACAATTGAATAAATGAGAATTAACAATTGAATTTTGTAGCAAAGCATAATACAATCACGGATACAGTTAAAGGAAAGAGGGGGAGGGAAGAATTGTTTACAGACAAAGCACAACTTGTGTATGATAGATTGATTGATTTGATATAATTATAATTAATTTATTTGAGCCAAAAGGATATTTTAAGTTTCCACTTTGAAAATTATACAATACTTATTCATTGAAAAACATTCTTTGAAATAAAATAAATATCGTCACACATTCTTTTCCGAAGAAACATTCAAGTTCTTGTTTATCAATGATTACTTTGTCCAAGATTTTGTGGTAAACCCGACCATGGGTCCCGAACAGAATATGACAACCCTTAGAATAGTTTTGAGAATCTGGTGTGGCAGACGATCACACAGATTTCAACACATTCAAGCCGATGTGTGATGAGCACCGCAATAAAAGAATATAGAATGAGAAATGCTTCTTTTACCATAATGGTGACCCCTTATCTTCACGCAAAAATTTAAACTTGTGAAATAGTCTATTTCTAAATCGATGGTCATAAAGAAAACATTTTCATTTCATTGCATTTAAAATAAGGACTCAATTTCCTTTGTTCAAGAATCTCTGTATCTACTACCTTGGTTTTGATTTCGGGTGTGGCACGCATCTTCAGCTGCAAATGTTTCACAGATAAGTGAATCTTTTTTCTCTGTTTCATTTTTCTGAGCTTTTAATTAAACTTGAATTGTTTTATCAATTTCATATTTTTAAAATTTTTGTTTTTTATCTTTAATGCTAAAATTAGTTAATTGCATATAATAATTTCTGATGATATAAAAATTCTTATGATACATGCTAAAAATATCATGTACTATAGATGAAGGTGACAAATGTGGCGTGCCTGCACCCACCTAATTCCTCTTAACTGGAACCAACCGGCGAGCAGAAGTGAACTGATATGAACGGACACTCGCTCAAACTTCTCTCTCTGACTCGCACGAGGAAAGACGTGTTTTCCCCTTTATTCAATTTCCATGTTTCAACCTAAGTAATTAGTAATTCGTATAATATTTTATAATGCTGTAAATTAAAAATATGTTTAACCTTTTTTATCATTCATTTTTATTATTTATATGGCGTGTAATAAACCTTAAATAGATTCTCACTTCATGCCGTAACAAATTCTGATTAACTGTAATATTATTGATCATTATAGCACTGTATTATTAAACGTATATCTATTTCATTGTTTATTTAGTAATTTTGTTCTAAGACCTTGCACAACGTCGGAAGTAAGTGCTGTATAAATACCACTATATAATAGATCCGATCCCGCTTTGTGGTTTGTTATGTGCAAAAGTACATTTGCCCTAGCAACCCAAAACCCATAACTGAGGCTTTAACTAAGAATAATTACATAGTACCTCATCTCTCTCTCGACACCGCGTCTTTAGTTCGTGATGCCCTCATGCATCCAGATGCAAAAGATCCCTACGCGCAAATAAAAAACGAACTCATAAATCGTTTAGGGGAATCGTAACTTCTTTCGGGGAAAGAATTAGGTTCTCGAAAACCTTCCGAATTTCTGCGTAACATTAAACAACGCGCGGAATCTTTGAATGTTGATGATAAACTGATGATAGAGTTATTTTTTCAGCGTTTGCCATCTTCGGTTCAAACAATTTTAGCTGCTGTTTCTGACCTCACGTTAAACAAAGCCACCGACATTGTGGACAGAATTCTCGAAGTATCGCCATCTCCTATTGAAACGTTTGCTGTTTCTGACAAAAATGAGCAGTCATTAGAATCTAAATTGTTTCGTGAAATAGAAAAAATAAATAAGGAAATCGATCGCCTTTCAGTCTCTCGTGGTCGCTATCCATATCGTCGGAACACAAATTCCCTTGAAAGAAGTATTTCGAATAAGCGTAATTTTTCGATTTTTTGGTATCATAGACTGTTTGGAAAAAAATGTAGAACAGAAGAATGCGCTCAACCATGAACATAGCAGGGAAACGAAGCCAGCAAAGAATAATGGTGACTTATTCTTTGCCGAAAGAATCACGCCGCCTGTTCACTCGAGACCGGACAACAAATATCTCTTTTCTGGTCGACATCGGTTCCGACGTGTTTTTAATTGCTGCTAATGTCTATCCAAAAAGAAACACTTCTAAGCAAACCCTTTTTGGCGCGAATTCATCTACAATTAGCGTATATGGGCAGGATTCATTAACATTAAATTTTAATTTAAGAAGAGATTTCATGTAGACTTTTCTGATTGCCGATGTAAGTTCACCTATTCTTGGAGCAGATTTCCTCCATTATTTTGAATTAGTGCTAGATCTCAGGAATAAATGCCTTAGAGACACAAAAACAAAATTGAAATCAGTAGGCCATTTAAAGCATGCTAATCTCCATTCTGTTCAAATTTCTATTTCTACAGATACAATTTATCATAAACTTTTGAAAGAATTTCCCTCTATCACAAAATTGCCTAATCCAAATCAACCAGTGAAACATAACACTGTTTAACATATAATAACAAAAGGTCCTCCTGAGGTGGCAAAACCCCGAAGGTTGGCGCCCGATCGCTAGAAAATTGCGAAAACAGAATTTCAAAACATGATGCATCTGGGACATTTACGTTCTTCGAAAAGAAACTACGCGTTGCCAATTCACAAGGTTCCTAAGAAAGGTACTTTAGATTGGAGACCTGTTGGTGATTATAGAGCTTTAAATTCTCACACACAAACATTAAGAGGTCTCAGGGGTGTTAAATTTCTCTAGAGGTCTGAAAATATAAACAATTTTCAAACAGGTATAATTCTTTTAAATTTAAATTAAATAATTCGAATGTCTTACACATTATTTATAAAGGAATGGGGTTTCAGAAAAGTATAAAATGTTTAAAATATAATCATTATTTAAAAAATTATAAACATATGAAAATAAGAAACTTTTCTATTAGAAATATTTATTAAGTTTACGTCGCGCATGAAAATTTTCTAAAATAGTAGCTTTAATTACTAGTTATAAGGTGATTTATAAAGTTTAAATGTATTCTTATTATACACTGTAGTATTTTTATATAAATAGAACAATAACTTACATATTTTAATAAATAAAAAGCTACATTTTTAAAAAATATTTAAAAAATTGCAATATTTTACTAATATTTTGAAATAAAAAAAGATATATAATACTAAAATTAGGTAGAGTTTAAAGAGTATGGTGCATTTTATAATTCTATAAAAAGTTTTATACATCAGAGGCTACTATTTTAGAAAACAGCGTGAGCAACGCAAAACATACTTAATATTTATTATAGAATTTTCATATGCTTATGATTTTTAAAATTATAATTATATTTTAAACATTTTATACTTTTCTGAAGCCCCATTTTTTTATAAATAATGTGTAAAAGATTCGAATCATTTAATTTAAATTTAAAAGAAATATATCTATTTGAAAATTGTTTATATTTTCAGACCTCTAGAGAAATTTAAAACCCCTGAGACCCCTAAAAGATAAATACCCATTCCTTGTATTGCTGATTTACAGCTGAATTACATGGCTCAAAAGTTTTTAGTCGCGCGCGAATCAATCTAATAAAAGCCTATCATCAAATTCCCATTCACCCAGGTGATACCCACAAAACGCAATTTGCGCTCCGTTTGATTTATTTGAGAGTACACGAATGCATTTCGGATTGTGTAACGCATCCGCAACATTTCAACGTTTTATAGATGAAGTCATTCGTGGCTTACCTGGAATTTACGCTTTTGTCGATCACATTCTAATTGCATCTAAAAATCCTCAGGAACATTATCAACATTTAAAAAAACCTATTTTCAAAACTAGATGAATACGGCCTGTGCATTAATGTTTCTAAATGCACATTTGGTGCATCGACAATAGACTTTTTAGGCTTTAATCTGTCAGAAAATGGAATTAAACTCTACCTGATAAAGTCAAATGTATTTAAAATTTTCCTATATATAAGCCAAACACATTAACTCAGTGGCGTAGATTTTTGGGCATGTTTAACTTTTATAGATGCTTTATACCTAAAACCGCACATATACTTTCTCCCATTGTTCAGTTTTTAGAAGGGCATACAAATCAAAAGAAATCTCATTCTAGTGTTTGCAAATCATCCGAACTATTAAAATGGAATGAAAACACAGAGTAAGCTTTTCTTGCAGCGAAAAACGCTATAGCAGAAGTTACCCTTTTAAGACATCCTATTTCAGGGGCTCAATTGAGCCTATGGGTGGACGCTTCAGATTTGCTGTAGGTGGCACTTTATCTCAATTATCACATTGGAAATGGGAACCAATAGCCTTTTTCTCCATGAAACTTAACAAAAGTCAGCAAAAGTGGTCGATTTAGATAGGGAACTATTTTCAATTTATTCGGCTATAAGAAAATCCAGACATGTTGGAAGGCAGAAACTTCCCAATATACACTGACCCAAAGCCCCTAATTTATGATTTTAAACAAAACCCGAATAAATGTTCTCCAGCAATTACGCCACTTAGATTTAATTTCCCACTGTTCTACCGACATTCGGCATGAACAAGGTTCCAAGAACACAGTTGCTGATGTTCTTTTCAGAATCGAAATTGATTCCATTACTAAATTTCCAGTTTTAAATTTTAAAGAATTTGCATTTGCACAGAAAAATGATCCAGACGTTCAAAAGTTTCTTCAGAATGATGGATCATTCTGAAGAAGTTAGAACTGAAATCATGCCAAACCTCAGATTGCAGTTTGCTTTTGATATTTCAACAGGAGTTCCACGTTATTTCGTCCCTGAATCCTTTCGAAGAACAATATTTAACCATCTTCATAATCTTTCACATCCAGGGGTAGCAGCTTCAACTAAACTCATCTTCTCTACTACGTGTGGCCTGGCATGAAATGCCAAATAACGAATTGGGTCCGGTGTTGTGAATAGTGTCAAAAGTCGAAAATCCAAAAGCACTTTAAAACACCTCTATGAACATTCTCTTTTCCTGATGCCAGATTCACTTACACACATTCACATAGATATTGTCGGTCCCTTGCCACCATCTGAAGGTCATCATTATCTACTTACGCTAATCGATCGCTTCTCCAGATGGCCAGAAGCAATCCCTATTCCAGATTTGCAAGCGAAACCATTTGTTGCGCAATTTTTGACACTTGGATCTCTCGTTTTGGTTGCTTATCTAAAATCACCTCGGATCAAGGAACCCAGATGCGTTCATCAATGTACGCTAAATTTACTGGCATGCTGAGAATTGAAAAGATCAAAACTAATAGATATCATAAGATTTCAAATGAAATTGTGGAACATTTCCATCGGCATTTAAAATAGCGGATCTATGTACAAATTACGTCGGGAATTTTTCCGAGTTGTGACTTCCACAACACAAAAGAATATGCATCAGATCATTTCAACGATTATGGTTTCTGAACATTGCGTTATCCATAAATTGTTTTTTTGAATGTTTTCCAACTGCATATTTCTGCCAGATTATAAGGTTTGTCTATCACCATAAATATATTCCTTCTAAATCAGAATAACACTTCCAGAATAATATAATATTTCAGGATAAATAAAAGTTTGAAAAATGTATATGACAAAGGTTTTTAAAAAGAATTTTGACAAAATAAGAGGAATGATTGTATGTATAGTGAAGTACAAGTTTTAACATAAGACCAAGGTTCGTATTCCGGTCTGAGTAGTATACAACAGTGTAAGTTCATATCGAACTATTTACCATGAAATGACAAAGAAATAACGAAATTGTAGAAATCCATTGACTCGTATCAGAAAGAGACTCAAAATAATTGCTCAAGTGGAGTGAGTGAATATTAGCGTCGCATTGTTCAGCTACTCGTAGGCGTTTGGCTACGGTACTCGTAATTTTGAATCATAGTCAAGTGACGAGAACGACACCTAAGCTGGCACCACCTTTTCAAACTGCCACACCATACCAATGTGAGGACGTTTGAGATCTCGACATATTTAACATGCACCGCCTTTTCTACACGTTGGGTGTTCAGCGGTAATAGGTTCGAACTCATGACATGCCGGCCGCGAGTACAATACCTTGACCACTAGGTTATAGTAGATATAAGTAATTGCTTAAAGGAGCAGTTAAGTGCACCATTGAAAAAATTCATATAGGTGAAAAAAGGTGCTGCACTGTCTCAAGGACCCCCTGATTTCATGCCTATCCAGTTTTCTGCAACAGCGATTGTCGATAAGAAATCTTTCACACTATCCACAAGCGATTTGTATACCAATGCTTTCATTTGCACCCACAAAACAAAGTCTAATATTCTTAGATATGATGAAGCCCAGCCACAGGGCCTCAACATCCAATTCATCTTTTGGAATATGTGGAATTCAGGAAATATCAGACCATGTGGAAAAGTCAGTTAGGACATGACCCACATATCTGTTTGTGTAGTGAGCTTAAATAAACCGAAAATTACTTGTTTCTGGATGATGAAATGTCTATATCTGTTTGGCAACCATTCTAGCATTAGGTAAGAGAAAGGTAATCATCTGCGGTATCTGTCAACTTGCTAATGGAAAATTTCTCCCAGTATCTACGCTGGTGAGTGAGTCACTGTGATTTCTCTTCTTGCTCATTTCATTAGTCTCTAGATTCTTAATAGATCAAGAAATTTTCCATAGTTATCTGGCAATTAATACTTTTTCTTCGTCTTGCTTCAAAAGATTCAACATTCTCGTTTGAGGAGTAGAGCAGTATTTGCTTCTGAAATGAATCAGTAATTGTAGAATACAGCATGGAAAACTTGGAAATTTGCAGTTCTTCCAAAATAATGTCCTGCAAATTGTCTCAGCTAAGATCACTTTCATTCACAATCATTTCGATGGTTACTTTTCTGTCAAATGGGATAGAGTCTTTACTGTGATCTTTTCTGTGAAAAGGTAGTTTAATAGAAAAGTGATGCATATGTAAATAGTATCAGCATGGCATCAGAGAAGACGCCACTGGACACAAAATCACGAAATATGTACGCTCAATGTCAAGGAAATTTGAAAGAAGGACGCATTTCCAGACATCCTTCAAGTGAAATCGAAATCGTACACTCTTAATGGCTACAAGAAACCACCAGATCACCTTTACACGTGGTAGGAGGATCGGTTACTTTAGAAGATTGGCGTAGTTTGATGAGTGCCGCACAAGAGTCTAGAATTGAAAAAAGTGTAGTTTCAAGAGCTTGGAAATACTTCCAGGTGACATATATAAGGAAAAAAAATTTGGTGGTTTGTCGGCCTAATAAAACAACGAAACTCTGAGCAAGTGATGGCCGGTACACCGATCTGCACATGAAAAGAGACTGGAAACAGACATCGGGCAACACTGCTGAGCAGCTGCGCACATCAACCGGAAGACAGGTATCATGATTTACCCCAGACGTCAACAAAAAAGTGGTCTATTCACCCCGTCATTCTGAATGCTCCATACCATTAACAGCAGTCCATCGGCAGCATTACTTAGAGTGGTATCAGAAACACAAAGACTGGATATATCATCAATGGAGCCACGTTTTGTATACTTATGAAAGTCATTTCAATCTGAGCAACGATTCTCAGAGCCAGTTGATATGAAGGAAGGTAATGTCATTGTCTAATCTCATTAAAATCAGTGAAAGAGATTGTGTTGAATATCTTTTGAGTGTTTTGTGGGTAGGCATTATGTTGAGTGGATGAACAGAGCTCCGTAGCTTTGACAGCGGTTTACTTATCGAAGATCTTTACAGGGGCAATAAAATTATCTTCCCCCACTAGTGCGTCTGTTCCGATACGACATTGGTCAAACTTTTATTTTTGTTGATGACAATGCACGTCCACACATGACCTTTGCTGTTGAGGAGCTTCTAGAAAAAGAGGATATCTGCAAAATGGATAGGCCGGCTTGCTCTTCTGATTCAAATTCCCTCGAACATGTGCGAGATCCTTTAAAAAAAGGCCTGGCATCAATATTGCATCCTCTGGAGAAACACAGATGGTTGAAACAAATGCTTATTGAAGAGTGCTAACTCTTACCTCAAGAGCCGTTGGATAATTTGGTATTGAGTGTGAACAGACGCTGTCACACATTCAATGCAAATAGGGCGGATTATATTCCTTATTAAGGAATTTTGTTCCGCGAAAGGAAGTTAAGGAACTTTGTTTTTCTTCCACGTGGTTAAACATTGTTTTTAACTAATGCTACTCTGTCAATAAGGCTTTTTCTGCTTTGACCCATAAGGTATATATTCAATTCATTTTCGGCTTCTATGCTTTAATTCATCTTTAAATACTACATTTGTGCTTCTATAGTCTGAACTTCCAGTCTCCCAGATGATTTTTTTACGGAATTATGACATGATCTTAAGAGTTGCTTAAGTTTTGTACACTAGTTTAGATCAATCATTCAAATATAAAATTATTCAAAATTATATGAAAGTTTGAAGATTTCTTTTTCCTAGTCTTCTAATATATCTTCTGAGATAGAAAAAAAAATTATTCTTCTCTTCAAACTCATGTCTTAGTAATATTAATAGTCTTTTATTTTTATTCTTATAAAAAAAGTTTACGTTTTAACGAAGTTATAAATTATACCTTCATATGTTATTTTATATATTTTATGGTGAATTTACAATCCTAAGCAATCGATTTTCCGATATGACTGACCGATGGAATCTAAAAAGAATTTGGACATTCCAGCTCTCTCTCTGTAAACATATCCCACAAAAATAAATTTCTAGTAATTTTACTGTAATTAATAATTACTCCATAGAGAAGAACTTTTTTTTAGTTTCATTTCCACTAAAACAATTTCTTAAGAGATGAAAGATAATCTGTGATTTGGGTAAAGTGCCTTAATGCAAATAATGTAATAATGTATGAAAGTGCACTCATATACATATAATAAAATAAGAATAAATTTTAGATCTTTTCATAAATGCCTTTAATGTCTTTTATACTTAATTTTTCAGCGTATTCAGTGTTTTCTGCCCATTTTCAAAGAGGGAATATTTTTTAATATCGAAAAAGAGAAAATTACTTCTCTCTTTTGCAAGAAATGATTTCCCAATGAATACTACCGCTGTTGTGGCGCCATCTATTGACTATAATTAAAATTATTTATTTTTGAAAACTATGCTTCTGCAGGTAACTGATTAAATTCAAAATTGGAAAATTGTACGAAAATAACATATTTTTTGAATCAATCAGTTAAATTATCTGAAATATTAAATTTTTAAGCTGCTTACAACTTAATTTAGAATTATTACAAAATGAATAGTAAATATTTAATTTTAGAAGATACGCGTATATTTAACGAAAAAAATTTTGGGAGAAACGATATCATGTAAAAGATAAAAAATAAAAAATTAACGGGAAAAGTAGTTAATCAGGTACTATTCAGTTAACCGGGCGCAAATGTCGCCAATTATGAACCAAACGCGAGCCAAGTCGCCAAACGAAGTAAATGACAAAACAGTCAATGGAATAAATGTTGAAAACGTTCAACTATAAACAAATATTAATAAATAGTAAGCAAAATAAGTTCAACTATAAACAAATGTCATGAATTGCAAACAAAACAGTTTTATCCAGAAATCATGCTTATAATTATGGTTTTTCCAGAACACGGGATGTTCTGACATTTTGCTCCCGATGGATCGTTTACCCTCGTCTTTTCATAATTAGAAGGAATTTTCATAATTTTAAAACAAAAATTAAGATGTAAAAACGAAAACGTCATTTGTTTTACATGAATTCAGATAATAGCACATTGCCCCAAACGAACATTCTCCTTATGGTTGTAAGAAATTTTGGCGTAATTCTACATTATTTGGCGATTTTTCGCTTGAGCCCGGCTAACGGAAAAGTACCGTTAATCAATTTACTTTTAAAATATAAAATATTTTTGGTACACTTTTTAATATAATTTCAGTAGACTCAACTAAAAGTTTAAAAAAAATATTTGTGTTATTCTATGTTGCAGATTTATAACACATAAAGTTAACACGACAAGGAAATTTTAAGAAACTTCAATGCTACCTGTTAAAATTTCCAACATCACTGCTGATATTCTACATATATTCAAACTTCCAAATCAAATCTTTTATAAAAAAATCAATCACTGTTAACAAATTTAAAATTACCATGAAAAAATTTAATCAGAGTATTATGTAGAAACAAGTTTTCTTGGCTGAATTTTTATGGTTTTTTATAGTAAGAGAGAGAGAAAGAAAATATAATACTTTTGTATCTTAATATAAACACACTTGTAAACAAAACTTTTAAACAGATAAATTGAGATTTTTAAAGGGATCCGACTACTTCGGGAAACCCTGATTTTAAAAGGCGCATAAATGGATAATTTTCATGATATTTGGCACTTAGATTAGAATACATGTATTTAAAATTTTTTTAAGGACATCTTAACAAAAAATTTATTTAAATAAATATTTCGGCAAAAATTAACTTAAATAATCTTTTTCAAAGGTTTTTTTTTAAAAAAAATACTTCATTTGAAATTAACCCCTGTATGCTCAACTTATTTTTGAAAAAAAACACATTATTTTCAGAGTTACAACTTATTAAAATAATTATCGGGGTTTTTTTAAAATTTTCCCTCTGTTGTGTAAAACATGGATAAACCCACTTCTAAGTTTTTATATATTTCAAAAATTTTTGTTACCCCCGTACAGAGGTCTGAGCTATATAAAGGGGAAATATTATTGTTAAAAGATTTTTCAAAAAGGAAATATTTTGAAAAAGGGTCATTCTATGTTCATTTTTTTTCAAAATATTTCTTAAATAATTTTTTTTTGTAAAAATTCTTTAAAAAATTTTTTATACATTTTCTAATCTAATGACACAAATATCCTAAATATTACCATTTATACGCTTTTGCAAAATCACGGTTCTGAACGTAGTCGGATACCTTAAAAAGAAAACTTGAAATAGAATTTTCACCAAAAAATTTAATACAGTAACTTTTATTAATTTTTTTTAATGAAGAAATTGTTATCTTTTAGAAGAAGACTAGGCGTTACGTGCCCACCTCGCTGGCTATTTTATGTTGTTGTATGGATGTATACTGTTTATATATGTATAAGTTATTGATATCCAAATTCTAGCATTAAGCTTCCGATTGTACAGGAAAGCATTTTTGTAACTCTCACCACTTGATTGGAAAAGGGTAGAAGTTCTAAATAATAATTTCGAATAATTTTTAAAATTAAAGTAGAATAATCTCCCGTAACAACAACAACAACAACAAAAAAAGACGTTTGAAAAGTTTCTAAGTTTAAATCTAATAGTTCAAGAACGGAAAACTTTTTATCGATAAGCCTCAAAACCCCTTCTGAGAGTCGATTTCTGTAAAACCCGTTCACAACGGATTTTGATTCAACAGTAAAAACAACAACCTGTATACCAAATTTTATTACTGCAGGTCTAGTAATTCAAAAACGGTCATTTTTTTTCATATCAATACACTCCTGTAACTCCCAGCATAGAAGTCAATTTCCGTAAAATGTGTTCTTTGTGGATCTCTACTTCATGAAAGGATCATACAAAATTTCGTGTTTGTATGTCTATTAGCTCAGAAATGGGAATATTTATCTATAATGCCACTTGGAGGTCGATTTTCGCAAAACCTCGTTTGTAGCACACCTGTACTCTATGCAAGGAACATACCTACAAACTTTTAAATCTGTTGGTCTAATAGTTCAAAAATGGGAATGCTTATCAATAACGCCCCTTGGGGGTCAATTTTCACAAAACCGCTTTTGTAACAAATTTCTGTTCCATGAAAGGAAAATACTATTAAAGTATCCGACTACGTTCGGAACCGTGATTTTAAAAAGGCGCATAAATGGATAATTTTCGTGATATTTAGTGTCACTTAGATTAAAATATAAGTATAAAATTGTTTTAAGGACATTTTGACAAAAAAAATTTATTTAAATACAATAGTTTGGCAAAAAATTAACAGAATAACCTTTTTTCAAAATGTTCTCCTTTTATAAAAAATGCTTCTAAAATAATAATGTTTCGCCCTTATATAAAGTAAAGACTTCTTTAGAGTCTGAAGTATGATTTTTGAAAAATTCACGTTATTTTCAGAGTTACAACACATTGAAATAATTATCGGCGTTTTTTTCTTAAAATTTCTTCCCTCTGTTGTCGTAAAACATGGATAAACCCACTTCTAAGTTATATATTTCAAAATTTAGTTGAGCCTCTGTACAGAGGTTCAGTTATATACAGGCAAAATATTATTATAATAGAAGCATTTTTCACAAAAAAAGGGGAACATTTTGAGAAAAGATTATTCTAAGTTAATTTTTTTGCCGAAATATTGTATTTAAATAATTTTTTGTTAAAATATCCTTAAAACAATTTAATTCATGTATTCTAATCTAAGTGACACTAAAATCATGAAATTATCCATTTTCCCTTTTTAAAATTATTTCCCGAACGTATGGATATTAAATTTCAGGCATGCAGGTCTAATAGTACAAAAGGGGAATAATAACGCCCCTTAAAACCCCCTCAAAGCCCCCTTGGGGGCTATTTTACAAAACCTATTTTCAGGGGCCTTTTCAATGAAAAAAATGCCAACCAAATTTCAAGATTTTACGTCCGAAAGTTTAAAAACAGAAATATTTACCTATAACACCCTTTAAGACCCCGCTATGCCCCTTGGGGGCCAATTTACGCTAGAGTATAACATCATCCCCATGGAAATTTTCCATTTTCTTCTTGACGCCATCACTTCTGGATGTGTGTATGCGTGATGTGAAAGATCTTTTTCTATATATTTATGCCATTAAAATTCTTTCTCCGAAATTTCTTTCACTTCCTTTCCTATTTAATTATTTGATTGAAAATATATAACTATGAAAAAAGATCAATGGGGGAAAGCCTAGAAATTTGCTTACATTCACTGTATAAATAAAAATTCAGAAGAAAATAATACTGTCTGAAACCATCCACATGGGAAGCTATGTGGTCCGGCGTTGCACGAGCTTTTTAGAGTGTATACTTCTTTCGCCATTGGAAATTTCAACTTTCCCTCACAGTGTCAATATTTCCTGGTTTGTGTGGGATTATTATATTTTACCATTAAAATTCCTTTTTTTGATACTTCTTACACCTCTTTGCCCCGTCGGACGGGTCTGTTTTTCCTCCGCTTAGCCCGGCGGTTGGACGGGCCTTTCCGAGTATAAAACTATCTTCCCCCAAGTATGAAATTTTTCTTCAAATTTCTATTTTCGATTAATGATTTAGAAAACTAATCTAGTTTTATCCACAAAAAAAACAGACCATGTGTACATTTTATTATTAAATAATTGTAGCATAATAAAAACCAACACTGATTTAGTTTTTTAAAAAGAATATTAATTTTTATATATATATATCCAGTTTCGTTTAATAATTAATAAAAAAAAATCTTACCGTTAGCTTTTAAAACGACTATTTATTTCTGGATGATTGATTTTTTAATTAAAAATATAAAATCATAAAAAAAAAACTGTGTGGGAAAAAGCCTAGAAATTGTTTACACTCCCTGTATAATTAAAGATTCAAAATGAAAATAATACTATCTAATAAAAACATTTCACTATTTTCTTATATTTTAAAGGTTTTTCCGTTAAAAATAAGGAAAACTATCAGTTGTGATGTATTATAAAAAACTAAGTTTTCATTCTTTGTATTATTCATGAAACATTAAATACTTTCTTAGAATTATGGTAGTGACTTGGTCTGTTATTTTTAGTGTCTTTTGTGTTTAAGTTAACACCAGCGGATAACATAAAACACACACATTTATTAATCTTGAGAATGGCAAGACCCTTTTTGGTTCATAGTCTCGAAGTAACTGCTCGAAACTGAACCAGTAGGGTTTATGGGGGAAAAATATTTACAAAGAAATGCTACAGAGCCAGTCGTCACAGAATTTAAAATGATAAAATGGATTTGGAACCTTTATTATTTACATTCACTATATGAGAAAAAACATTAAAAAAGAAAACACTTTTATCCGATAGAAAAATCTTTTACCTGCTTACTCACTCTCCGAAAGTTTTCTTTCCGCGCATAACTCGTTCATTCTGTGGTTGTTTTCACAAAATTTAAATTTTTAATTTTGGGCTTTTGGCGTTTTTTAAATTTTTCGAGCTTTTTTTGGTTTAAATAAAAAAACATTTTTTAAAAATAGTTTTCTCTATAAAAAAAAAGCAGAGAAACAAAACTTTTCATAATTCCAAAATTCTATAATTTTTTAAAACAAGTTTTACAATATTTCTTTTCAGCTTTACTTGGAATCTTTCGGAAAGGTAAAAAATTTAACAATCTGCTTGAAAAACAGTTTTATGTCTTTTTCGGAATTTAAATTAAACAAAATCCTTATATATAGGAATTTGTAAAAAAATGTGACATACGTCGTAGAAATTGTAATTTTAAAATTATTTCTTTAAATAATTTTCAATGCATTTAAAATGGCTAATGCAGCAAAAAGAAAACATCATGAAATTCCAGTTTGGCTGAAAACCGGTGTTCGACGAGACAACGTATGTCATTGTTATAGCAATAACATTGTTGCAACAATGTAGACAAACCTAAGTTGTGACGGGCTTTCATCGCGATTTCCATTAATGTCCTTTTTCTTTGGGGGGCCCAAAGTGAAGAACTGAGATCAAATTGAATCTTATAAATAGTAGAAGTTAAGCGTTCGCGAATGGCTTTGAAGTTGCTATATATTATGGTCTATATTTTCGATTAAAACGCAATTGTTAAAGGATGAAAACAGTTCAAGGATTAACCTACCCCTACCGGTGTACCCCAAAATAAAAGGGGGATACCATTTTACGAAAAAAACGTCAGTGTGACCAAAGGTAGATGTTAAACCGATTTAGCGGTGGTTTTAATTAAAATATAGGGAAATACGTGTATTAAGGAGATAGCCGTAATCGGTAAAATCGATATAGTGGCAGGGGATTATTTGGTAAAAAAAGGTTTCACCCGATCCCCTTTTTTAAATTTTTACTATTATTTGTTTGTAATATGTTAAGATCTTAAAAACAGATATTAAATGAATGAATGCTGGTTCTTCGTTATTTCTTACAGAAACAGGTCACGTTGATAATGTAAAATGGGGCACCCCGGGCCTCCTCACAAAATTGGTTGAAAAAATTGGAACGTTTTTAATTAATATTTTTGCTAATTGGGGGAAATAGCTTCGAAATTTAAATAGTCAAAATAAATTCCTCAGATCATTTTTCGCCTTTGGTACCTTCGGCGAGTTACCCCTTTTCAGAGGTTTGTAAAGAAAAACTTCACTACTGGATAGATACGTTTGCTTAAGTTCGAATTTTAAGAGTATAGAATTTTAATAGTGTTGGCCCGGTATTGCACGGGCTTCTTTAAGTGTATAACTTTTTACCAATTGAAATTTCCCCTTCCCCTCTCTTTGTCGGCAATTACTGATACGTGTATGATTGATTTCTATATTAATGTCATTAAAATTCCCTTTTTCGAAATTTCCTCCATCTCTTTGTCCCGTCGGACGAGTCTGTTTCCCCACCTTTCAACCGAGGGTTTTGCTCGGGCTTTTTCCGAGGATATAACTCTATCCCCACGGAAGTTTTCCCTTTCCCTCAGGACACCATTACTTCTGGGTGTGTGTATGCGCGATGTGAGTGATTTCTATACTTATGTTATTAAAACTAACTTTTTACCGAAATTTATTCCACTTCTTTTCTTTGTCAGACTGTTATTTGTTGCTTCTGTTTTTTTGCCTCTGTTTTCTGTTCTGTGGTCAGCACGGTTTTGCACAGGCATTTGCGACTATAAAACTCTCCCCCACGAGGATAAGATCTTTTTTCAAATTTCTGTTTTTGATTAATAATTTACTAAGACTAATCTAGTTTTATTCACAAGGAAACAAAACAAACATATCCATTTTCGTTAATAAATTCTTACAGTTAGCTATTGAAACGACTACTTATTTCTGGATGTGTGATTGTTTTTAAATTCGTAGGTAAACAAACGTATTTATCTATGTGAGTTATCTTCTCTCGAACTGCATACAGAAACGCACCGAAATTAACAAAAGATGGGTCGTGATCCGAGGAATCTCTTTTGACCATTTAAATAAGGAAATTACAATTAGTCAAAAAGCTACCAATTAACCAGCGCGATTCGTTTGCATTGTTGCAACAATGCAGACCCATTTTGGCTAGTTTGGCTGAGAATCAGATTTCGACGCCAATTACGTCAATAACTTTGTTACAACAATGCAGAATCATGCTTTTAAACGTTTTAATTAATTGTGTGTTTTTAATTATATGTAATTATATTTTAACTGATTGTAATTTGGGAATTTAAATGGTCAAAATGGATTTCTCGAAAATTTCCCCCTCTTTTGGCAACTTCAGCTCGTTTCTGCGTTCAGCAGTTCGTGAGAAGATAGCCTTATATAGACAGAGAGATAGATACATAGAGAGATAAGTTTATTTACCTTCGGATTTTAATAGTGCAAACTAGCTGCATGGCCTTGCGTTGCACGGATTTTTTTCGAATACATAACTTTTTGCCAATAGAAATTTCCTCTTCCCCTCTTGATGCTATTTCTTCCTAGTTTGTGTGTGATTTCTATACTTTGTCATTAAAATTCCCCTTTTCGAAATTTCTTCGACATCTTTGTTCCGTCGGACGGGTCTGTTTCCTCTCCATTTAGTCAAGCATTGCACGGACTAGAGCAGAGGTCGCCAAAGTGGTGGTCCATGGACCACTAGTGGTCCGCGAGAAAATTTCGCTGGTCCCCAGAAAAATGTGGAATATACTTACCTATCAAGTTAAGTTATGTTTTAAGGGAAGAAGTCAAATTATTTTTCCAGGAACAAAATAATCCGACATTGCAAAAATTCTTGTCCAACAATGAGTGACTGGCAAAGCTTGCATATCTGGAAGATATTTTTTCTCTGCTAAATGAATTAAACATATCCTTGCAAGGACAACTTAAGGACGTGTTCTCCCTACGAAGTAAAATGGATGCGTTTCAAAAGAAAGTATTACTGTGGCAAACGCGGTTGGTTGAAGATGATCTGCAAATGTTTTCTAATGTTGATGAATGCATGAAGGGAAAATGATTTTAACTAGCAAGTAGTAATCCTAGTTAAAAAGCACCTGGAATCACTTGCAGAATTTTTTGCTAGTTATTCCACAAAGAATGAAGATCCCAGACATAGTAATATGTGGCTAACAGATCCGTTTGCAGCGAAAAATCAGAATAATAATTTAAACATGCATCTAAAAGAAAGCCCCTTCGATATACCGTCCGACGAAACTCTCAGATTTAAATTTCATTCATCCTTATTCAGACCTCAGTTTTGGCTTTCCATGAAAAGTGAAAACTCTTTTTCTTAGTGAACAGCCAATGAAAAAATTCTGATTCAATTCTCCACAACTTATTTATGTACGCAAGGTGTTTATCTGTTTGACCAAAATAGTCCATGTCAGTTTTTGGTTCTCCTCTTGCAGAAAAAAACATTGGATCCAAATACCAAAACATTTCAAGTAAAGGGAAAATCCATCACACTAGGAATGTATAATGCAAAAGTTTGAAAAAATTAAACCCTTTTAATTTTTCGCTTTTTCAGAGTTTTTGTTTATTTTTTTTGTTTTGTTTATTTTATTATAATTTATTAATAAAAATTTCATAATTTGGGGTTTTAAAATTTTATTTTCCGTATATTTTATGTGTTGTTAAACCGCTTTTTTTTTATAAAAAATTTTTAAAACTTAAAAAATCCCAAATTTGTGGTCCGTGGAATTTAAATTATGGATTAAGTGGTCCAGGTCAAAAGTTTTGGGGACCGTTGGGCTAATATAGATTTAGTCCCAAAGGTAAAACTTTATCCCAATGGAAATTTCCTTCCCTTCGATGCCAGACTTTGGGGATTAGCCGATGTGGGGTTTTCATACTTATGTCTTTAAAAATTATCTTTTCGAAATATCTTCAATTTCTTTTCCTTTACAGACAGGTTTCTTTTCCTCTTTTTTAGGGCTTTCCCGGGTTTTCTTGTCAAATTTTTTTCCTTTTTTTTTCCCAATGATGGGACTTCTTTTTTTCTATTTTAAGTTTGTACTTTAAAAACCCCAACCCAATTCCCCCTAGATAACTAACATAGTCATGTCCAAAATTGGGTTAAAACATGTTTTTTATCAAAATTTTTAAAATGTTTCCCAAAAAAACGATAGTTTTGTATTTTATTTTTTGAAAAGCGGTTGACAAATCAATCTTAAATTTCGGGAAAAAGATGTTGTTTAGCGGGTTTTGCAGAATTAGGGAAGGCAGTTCGCTATAAAAATTCTGCCTCCATTTTTGTGAATATTACTTTAAAAAACAAAAAATTAGTCTGTTTGAATAAAAGGGCTTTCTCATAATCGTTTTAGACGATTTCTTGAGAGGGAGAGCCGTTGGCAGATTGAAATAGTTTCAAGCACGACTCGATTTGCAGGGCCCCCAAAAAAATTTCTACGGGTTTGGAACCCAAATTCCCAAAAAAGAATATTGTCACCAAAACGGTCGGCCAAATGAATCAGACCAATAACATCCCCCGGATCGCTATTTGGATTAAATATCCGACTACGTTCGGGAAACCCTGATTTTAAAGGTGCAAAAAGGATAATTTTCATGATTTTGGGGGTAATTTAGATTAAAATACATGTATAAAATTGTTCTAAGGAATTTTTGACAAAAAAAAAAAATTTTTTAAAACAATATTTCGGCAAAAATTAACAGAATAACCTTTTTTTTAAATGGTCTCCTTTGTAAAAAAAGCTTCTATTATAATAATATTTTGCCGTATATAGTTTGACCTCTGACAGGGCTCAACTATATTTTTTAAAAAAATTTACATTTTTTTAGGTTACAACCCCTTGAAATAATGATCGGCGTTTTTTTTAAAATTTTTCCCCCTGTTGTCGTAAAATATGGATAAACCCCCTTCTAAGTTATATTTTTCAAAATTTAGTTGAGACTCGTAGGGGTCTATTATACCAAACAAAAAATTTTTTATAATAAAGTTTTTAAAAAAGAACTTTTGAAAAAAAATTCAAGTTAATTTTTTTTGAAAAAATTGTATTTAAATAATTTCTTTTTGTCTGTCCTTAAAAAAATTGTATACTGATTCTTCTAAGTAACACTAAATATCATGAAAATTTTCTATTTTTGCGCTTTTTATTCCAAGTTTTTATTAAACATTTTAATTAATGAAGGGGAAATATCTACCAATGTTAATACTGTTCTCAGATATGATATTGTTAAAAAGTTAACATAAATTTTTTGCGGGATTCCTTAAAAGGCTAAGTTTGATGATTTTCTATAGGATAAAAAAATGTTGTGTGTGTGTGTGATCTTCTCATATTTCTTTTTTCATAATTTCTCTGCAATACGTTAATTGTTACCCACCCGACACCCAATTTTGAAATTTTTGGGACCTACATAATAAAATTGAAAAGCATATAAAGTAACTAAAACTAAAAGCACTAAACTAAAAAAGCCCATATAAGGAACTTATATCAACTGAAAGGGATGATAAATTTTTTGGAAAGTTGTCCCAAACAAGTAATTTTCCAAATTTTTGTACGATTTGCCTGTCAGATTTTTTTGTGGGGTTGGAATCAACCCCCTTTGTGAACAAATGTTTCCTATTATGAGTATAAAAAAAGTAAAAAAATCTCTAAAAAATTATGGGACAAAACATTTAAAACAACCTTTTTTTTGTTAATAGCTTCGGGAACTAGTCCTAATACAAATAATTTGGAAAAAAAAAAACAAATTTTAAAAAAACTGCTTTAAAGAAAGTTTTAAACGCTTATAAATAAAAAAAGTTTCAAATTAATTTTCATTTTTTTCCCAACCTAATTGATTGAACCCGAAAAAAGTTTTTTAAAACAAAAAAATTTGTTTGTACTTTTTTCCTTATTTATTTTTTTTTAAAAATTTCCACTACTTAAATGTGTTTTTTTGCAAAAATTCCATAGAAAACCTATATGTAACATTTTTCATTTTTTTCATATTTTTTTTTTTGATAAAAAAGTTGGTTGATTTTGATTAAATTTAAGGTCCGCACTGTTCAGCTACACGGGGGGCTTTTGGGACGGACCACGTCCCGAACCAGGGTCAAGTGACATGGACGACACCTGAGCTGGCCCCCCTCTCTTAACTACCAAAACCCAAGGGGAGGACGTTTCAGCTCTCAAAGATTTAACGTGCATCGCTTTCCCACACGGTGGGTTTTTTAGTGGTACGGGCTGGGAATTCGTGACAAGGCAAGTCACAGTCCGATACCTATACCACTGGCTACCCCGGCCTTTAGAAAAGTTGGTAGTGGCACGCAAAATTTTTTTTTATCATATAGGGGCACTTTAAAAAAAAAGGTTGGTCATCCCTGCTCAAAGAATTTATTGGAACAGTTTTAAAGAAAAAATTTGGTTTTTATATAGGATTGCTATAATAAAAAAAAATAACTATTCAACAAATATATTCCCACGCGTGATCTAAGTTATATCGGGGTCTGAATATATAAAACAATTTTTTCGGAATGGGGGGAAAAACAGTTAATAGGGGTATGATCTTTTTTTACAGATATACGGGCCCTTTTGCATTGTGATTTTATATTAAAAAATTTGGGGTTTGTGCGTTTTGTAAAAATTTGGTACCACCCCGTTAAAAAAACGCCTTTTTTTTGGGCCCTTTGGGATTTTCTTTTGAAGGGGGGCTTGCAAGTTGAAAATTTGCCCTCTCCAGAGCACCCTGGGCCCATATTCAACGGGGTTTGGGAGGTCGGGAAAATTTCGGTCAACCATCCAGTAAATTTTATTCCCTTTTTTCCAGAAATTTGTCAACAAGTTTTTAAATTTTCCATGGGCCCTGTTTTGGTCATCCATTGCAATGAAATGGGGGACCAACTGCCAGGTTCCAAAAACCTGATACCTGTGCCTCACAGGGTAATAAAGGGGCCCTTGGGAAACAAAATTTTTGAAGGCAACCCCCTCTAGCCCCCTGCTGCTGTAATTTGGGCAACCCCCGACATTGGAGGGCAGATAGCGGGTCCCCGGGTTTTCTGAGGAAAGGGGGCAGAAAACCCTGTTTAAAACTGAACCCCGGGGCTCATGGTGATGAGAACGGCGTTTGCCCATTTATCTATGTTCCAACCTATCATCTCTATACCATTTTAAAAGGACTCTCCTGTTTGTTCAACTGAGCGGGACCCCAAAGAGGTTTTTTACAAAACCCCCCCCTCTCTTTTGGTCTTCAGGAAACAGTCATCCTTGAAATCCGGTTTCCGTGGCCAAAACCCACGGGGAGCTGAGGGGGTAGCATCCCCGTTACCTTCCTCATAATGAACAAGCTAGTTTAAATAGTAACCCGAACTAGTCTTTGGGGAGTTTTGGGGATATTTATAAACATCAACGCAGGAGATAATTGTCTTTAGGGTTTCATTGGAATTTTTTAAAACATGAAAAGGTTTAAAATAATCTTCCCGATTCACAAACATGAACAATATTAACCATGTAAACCCAAAATAGCGCATTTATTAATAATCAAGCAAAAATTTTTCTTCGCAATCTTCAAATGTAAAGAAAAAAAATTTTCGTTCCTATATTATTTTTATTACATAAAATAAATATTTTCAATTCCTTAATCTGTCATTTTAATATTATAGGGAAATTTTTACAATTAGAACTGGTTAATAACATTAGCTTAAAACTAGCAGAAGTTTTCACAGTCAAAATTCCTTTCTATTTAATGTATCCAAGCAAAAAAAAGATCAAAAAGATAGGAAAAAATATTTAGTGAACTCCTGTAAAAACACATTTTAATTAACAAGGTCATTCTTGGGGATTCTTTCTGATTTTTTCTACGCCTATTTCTTCCCTTTTAAAAAAAAAATAGATATTTTGAAAAAGATGTATGGTTAGTTTTTTAAAAAATTAAACACATTTAATGATTTATTATTTTTATCCCTTTAAAAAAAAAACTTTTTAAAAAACCAAAAACCCTTTAAAATATTTAAGCTTTTAGCAATATTTTTAAAAGTTATCAATTGTCTATGCCTTATTCCTATAGTTAACATGTTCATTTTTTAATGAAAATTTTTTTTTTCTTTAAAATATTAGGAATAAAAAAAAAAAAAATTAAGGGTTGATTTACTTTTTTTAAAAACAAAATTTTTTGGGGTTTTCAATTTATAAGACCCGACCCCCTCTAACTTTTTTATTTTAATATTTAGTAAGAAATCTTACCAAAAAATGTTCTCAGTTACCTAGAATAAAAATGAAAAAGGGATTCACTTTTCGTTACATAAACATTTTACGTACAGCATTAGTTAGTTTTTTTACAGAATCAAAAGCAATTTTAGCTTTTTTTTCCGGAAAAAAAACCCTATTTATATAAATAATAAAAGTTGTTTTTTTTTCATAAAACATAAGGGGTAAAAAAATTTTTTGAAATATTACATGATTTATTTATTCAAAAGGGGTATAAAACACCTTTTTTTTCATTTGAGAATGTTTAAAAACTGTATTTGAAAGACTTAATAAAAACTCACTGAAACTCTTGAAAGATTTTTTAAAAAAAATTTAGAATGAAAAAAGAAAAAAAAAGGTAAGAAAGTTAAGAAAGTTTAAAAAAAGTTTTGTGTGCATTGCTTATAACCCAAATTTTTAATTTTTTCCCCCGCTTATTTATCCATAATTAAAAAAAATTTAACCATATAATGAATAACGACCAGCGTTCACTAACCTTTTTAAAAACTATGATTATATAAAATAAATACAAAAAAATTAAGATTAAATTTTTAGCTAATGTTAAACTTTTTTAAAATGTTAGAGTTAAAAGATTTAACAGGGTATACATGTCTTTCCATAGAATCCCATTATTAATAAAACCGTTATTATAAAAGCAGAATAAAAACTGCTAAAAAATCGTTGAACAAGAGCTTTAGAAAATAAAATTTTGAATATATATATATATATAAGAGTTCTCTTACAATATATCTTTTATTTTTAAACAATTCCTCGTTATAAAAGAAATCTTGATCAGTCTTGTAAAAGACTACATTTGTACACCAGTCCATTTTTAATTTGCCAATACACCATGTATTATGTGAGCTATATCTTAAAAAAAGAGTCAAATAAATCTGGTGAAAGCTAAAAGATAAAGAAATAAATAGTATGCCCCGAATCGATTTTGGATTCTTTGATTAATACAAGAGAAGGATTAGGAAGAGGAAGTAATAACACGCCAAGAGAAATGCTAATGAAAAAGGATAACCTGGAAGCAAATTAAAGTCAATTAAATAGGCTTAAGATAATCTAAGGAAGCTCATTTTTCATTTGCAGTTTTTTTAGTACCGGAATGTTTTGTAAAAAGGACTGTATAAAAATCACGGTACCGAAGGCATATTAAAAAGTAATAAGGTAATAAAATAAGTAAATAAATAATACATAATGATTCAGAAGATGTACTCCAGGAATAGAATACAAATTTCTACTAGTTGACAATACTTGTTTTTGACTTAAAGAAACAATGAGCACTGTAATTTATTCATGGATTATGAATAAAAGAAAAAAAATGAGTAAGAAACTATGCATATTTATTTAATGTTATCAAATCCAAACATAGTATAAATTGAAAACCTATTAAGAGAAAATGCACTTTATTCGTAAGAATTAAAAAAATGAGAAGCAACATAAAGCAGGGTATTTGTGCCTTTAGTACTGTATTTTCTATATGAAGAACAACTATTTTTCCAAAATCACTTTGATTAAATTTTCGTCATCTATTCCATTACTTTTATAAACAGCAAGAAAGGTTCTCAATTCAGTTATGCATTACAAATACACTGAAGTGCCACTGAATTAGAGATACCTACCTAGCAAAGAGTTTAGTCTTCTCCGGCCTTGTTAACGGCTGCCACACGACAAGGCATAGATTCAACAAGTTTCTGGAAACGTTCCAAGGGAATGACTTGCCAAATATTGACTAAAGCTGTCCATAATTCAGTAAGGTTCGTTGGTGCTGCGTGATGTTCTTTTACGCTTTGTTCTAAAACATCCCAAATAGGCTCAATAAGATTTAAGTCTGGGCTTCCAGGTAGCCACTTTATGACAGAAAAGCAAAGGGAATACATCCAACCAGTCTGTAGCCAACCGGAACTTGTGAGAGGTACAGTTGCCTTGCGGGAAAACTCTATTACCGTGGGGGATAACAGAACGGCATAAACGGATGGGGGGATTACCCAGCAATCTTCGTACCAATTGAACTGAAGGGGTGGCGCACCAAAGATCCAAAAGTTATAAAACATCCCAGACCATAATTGAGCCCCCATGTTTTTTACGTTCCAACCTGAAAAACGGATCCATGGTTTGAGCCTGACGCCATATTCGGAATCGAGCCCCATTATTCCATTCTACCTTTTCCCCCCTCTCATCAGTCTATATGTTTTTTTGCCCAGGAAAGCGTGCAGCCCAATGGGGAGCCGACAAGGGCCCTCGTAGGTCGATTTCTCCCGAAACCCATATAGTGAACGAGCGCGCACAGTCCGTTTACTGACTTTTGACAGGACCTTCATTCAATTGGGTGGTAATTTGAGCAAATTTTTTTGGGCTTCGCTGGCAAATACAAAACGCCTGAGCAGTCTTTGACCACCCAATCAGGCAAAATTGTTCTTGCAGTTTTCCCAATCATTACTTTTTACCCATGTATTTTTGGTATTTCTTGACACTGTAAACCTTGAAAATCCTACTGTTTGACGATTTGGGGAAATAGCGATGCTCGACGACCCCATGCGTTACGCCCCTCAATTTGCCCGTCATCGATTAAATCAACGTTTACACATACTGGTAATTCCAACAACAATTAACAACCTATACGCGCTATATATGCAGTTACCACAGCATTTTTTAATTTGCGCATAAATGATGTGCAGCGCTACACAATTTCATAGCCCTTATTCTAATTCAGTGGCACTCCAGTGTAAATTACCTAAAGTATAAAAATAAATTACAAAAAAAAAAATTAAATTTAAAATTAGAAGTATATTTTAAATAACATATTTGTGGAGGTTGAGATGAAAAACATTTGAATGATGTTTTGACGATATATGTCATAGATATTTAAGTAATAATAAAAGTAAACCCTATCATGGTAACAGTTACATAAAATGATTATTTTCATATATATTAATTAAAATCCAGTAGTGAATACCCTTTTTTTAATTCGGGGAGCAAATAGAAACTGAGTTCTTTTCCTAATTTTAAAATTACCCTGAAATAAATTTTAAGGCAAATTAGAGTTAAAAATGTATTTACTAGTAATTTGTATTTTTGGCATTATAAATATCACAGTAATTGAAAAATTTGATAAATGCTAAAAAACTTAAAAAAGAATAGATTCGGTTAAGGGATCGATGCAAGCTCCTAGTCAAATATGAAAGAAGGCAACAAATTGCAATCTTTTCTCATAGAAAAAAGGGTCAGTGAAGAAAAAAATGTGTTTTGTGGGCGTATGACCAATGGTGGAAGTAAAAAACTTCTTTTTTTATTCGGGGAAAAAGAGAACCCAATTGTTGGGATGTACTGCTTTTTTTTACGGCATTTTCCAAGCGCGGTTCTCTAAAAAAAAGAGGGGTTCATACCTTTTCAAAATTAATGCTTTTATTTTCTCATAATTTTAAAATTTATCATCACTTTTATAAATAAAAAATATTAGAAATTTTTTTCCCGCCAAAACCAAAAAAAATTTCATTTTAATACTTTTGGAATTTTTTGTGCAATTTTTTTTCTATTGAATTAAAAATAGATCCCAACACACTTTCGTTTCTTTTTATTTTAAATCTCCCAAAAGAACTTTTTTCTTCTAATTATTTTCGCTTCCCCCCTTCTCTCGTTCACTCCCTTAGGGGAAATGGGCTGCATGACAAAACTTTAAAAAAAATAATGGGGAAAAATTTGCATAAATTTTACTTAAAAACACGGGCCTCAAAAGTTTTAATTCAAAACTAATCACGCGTCGCTGACCCGAGCACAATTACTGACGGGACCAAAAAACCAAAAAAGGGTCGCACTCGAATCTGACGATTAATTAAGTTTCCCTTCTTCAGCAAAACGATCCTAAAGAAATTAATTATAACTGTTAAACTAATGCCGTCTTGTTGACAGGGACCGAAGAACACTAAAGAGAGTTGGGAAATCTAATCTCATGGATTCAGGTGAAAAAGTTCGTTAGGAATTTCAAGAAGTTTTGAGAGGTAACATCAGAACAATGAGAGAACCATGAATTTGAAATTTTGGTTTTCATGGAAGAATTTGTTGTAAAAAACTTACCACACCAATTTCGCGTCATTTTCAATGCAAAAGTCGACAATCTGGAGCCGATTATTGGGGCAGTGCTGTGGCGACGAATGAAGGTGTGCTATTTGGCAATTTGTGGTAGAGTCTGAATTTTTAATTTCCTGGTTAACGCTCTGGGAAATTTTCTGTATTGCAACAAAAAAAGGGGTGTGGGGAAAATAATGTTTGGGGGGATTTTTCATGGTTCAAAAAAGATTCTTCGTTTCAAAATCATGCTCTTTTCCATATTGCTCGTTTAGGCTGACGGGTTTTTACAGGGGTGTTTCAGTTGGGCGGACTACTCAGAACCTAACTTGAATTCCCTTGATAGATATTCCATGATATAAAAAAGAATATGACTGCAAGCGGATTACGAACTTTGTCGATAGAAACTGGTCAGTGTTCTAAAGCAAAAAAGGGAAAGCAATTTCTGTTGAATAAATGAATAATTCTCCAAAGAATTACAGCTTTATTACTACAAAAAATGGACCAACCTTACATTTTTTTGACTTAACTGGGGAAAGAAACATGTAGATGAGAATACAAAAACATATATATTAGTACACAAAATAAATCAAAGCCTCCCTAAAAAGAAATCAGATTACCTCTAAATTTCACATGCAAACTATCTTGTACCATCCAATCGAATTACATTTTCGGGCCCTTCCATTCTGAAAATGCTCTTAAAATGACATTTACAGCATTTTCACATTTTCTTTGGGAAAAACAAACAATAGTGTTTTTAATTGTTGTCTTGAATTGGGCTACTTTGAATGTTTTAAAAATCAAAACAAATCTGCTGACAAAAGCATGATATACTGCCATCTGCAACGTTGGAAAATGATTGAGCAAAAAGGGGTTTTCTAAAACCAAGACAAGATTAGATGGTTGTGAGACAGACCAAAATAATCATTGCCCGCTGTTTAACATGCTACAGTCTCTTACATACCCCTCACAATACATTCTACCATCTCACGGAGTTTATTAGTGGAGGGGTTATACTCACAATGGCTTTTAAAACATCTGCATTTCATTCCACAATATCGACAGAGTCATCTACAGAGGTGTTGTAGCATATATTCTTCCAACAAGGTCACCAAATCTTTCGCCAATTCCCATAATAGACATTCAAGACCTCGAAATATTTTTTATATTCATTTCAACAACAAATATTCATTTCCTGGTGCTCTGTACTTTTTGTTCACAAAACACACTCACCTGTGTTCTGTGGATTGATTAATTGTAGAAAAGAATGTTCAGACTTAGGTTTAGATTCCAAAAGGAAATTTCAATCTCTTTCTTTTCCTTTGAATTACGATTAAAAACTCTTTGTAGAAGTAAATTTACACAAAATGTTTTATAGATTTAATTTTTTAAGCCAACATTTTTTAGTCATATTATAACAGTATTTTCTGGTAAAGGATATTCGACAAGGGAATACGGTAAGGATGATATCAGACGATACATCAATATTTGGATTATTTCCTCAGCATAAAGTTGTGTAGGCCTCAGTTTCATCATATACTTCAACAAGATTAGTTTTCTTATTATGATTCATAGAATTTTTTCATGACTAAATTTAACAACCCTGTCATGTATACTTCAATCAACAAATCCTCTCTTTCGAACCTAGCTCTGAGATATTGAATAATTTGATCATAGTTTTCAACTGAGGCAAGAAAAGAATTTGCAAGATCTTTTACATGAGATTTTTCAGCAGTTGATGGAACAGATTCTGACATTTATTCTCGGAACTACAACAGGTTCTTCATGTGTTTTTCTAATTCGACCACTGAAACATAGCCATTTTCCCTAATATCACAATTATATTTTGGAAAATCCGAATTAATGATTCAAAATATTTTTTTTGACATACCCATATTTTTCATTATAACATCTTAATGTTTTCGTTTTTTTTTTTAAGACGTAAGTATCTTTCCTTTTGGGCATAAATACTGCTCACAATCAAAAAAATTTTTTTTTACAAACCTTTTTCTTAAAATTTAACGACCATTTTTCATCTGGGCTTTTGATTTTTCAACATTTAATGTTTTAGTTTTGGTTTCTCACACAAACATTCTATAAATTATTAATGATTCTAGTAAAAAATTTTTCTTAAAGAAATGTGTAAGAGTTATCAAAATTATCCACAAAAAATTTAAATTTTAAAAATAAATCAACTTTTATTTAAATAAGAAAGGGATTAAAAGTCCTTATGGATGCCATATAATGCAGCATTTTTTTTTTATATAGAAAAAGGGGAAGGTAAATTCCTTTTCCCCTTTTTTTATTTCAGGGGCCTTGAAATTTTTCTGAAGCAAACATAAAATCTAAATTGTCACAGTTATTTAATCGAAATTCATCTGATGCAAAATAAAAATTGGTTTTTCTTTTGGGAAAAGGCCACCTTTTTTTTGACCTTCAACATTACCCCCCATTCTTCATTGTAACCCTCTCCCGACGTTTTACTTTCCCTCTGAATGTTGACCCCTTTCTTTTTACCCCCCCTACCTTTTTATCTTTTCAATCTTTTTTGCTTTCTCCCCCATAAAGGGAAATCGGATATTACCCTAAATTATTCTATTTGGAAAAAAAGTTTTTACATTTTCTTTTCCTATTTCAGTTATTTCAACTTTTTTTTACTTTTTCCCTCAAAAAAAACCTCCTCTCAGCATTAAAATTAAATTCCTTTGTAAGACCTGACACGAACCATAGTCCACTCTTTCCTATCATCCATTCTGTTTATTGTCTACCTTGGGCAAAATTTTGGGAAAGAGTTTTCTTAACAAGTTTTAAATCTAGATTTCAAATAACAAATTTATCCACGGCTTACAATTTAGTTTTCAGGGAAAACCCACAAATGCACTCAGATCGTGGACAATTAAATTCAACACTTTAAAATCACCAGAAAATTCACAGTTTCTACTTTTAATGATATAAAATCTGACTGATTAAGTTGATTGTACAACATTCTTTAATATTTTTTCTAACTTACAGTATTCCTTTTTTATTTAAAAAAATCTACACTTATCTTATCAGTAGGAACATTATCTGGGTTGAATAATTTTTTGCTATAAAAAAAACTATTTCTTTCGGCTGTTTACTGGCCTTAGTACTTTGACCCACTTTGTGGAATATTTACTTTAACCCATCCTTTCACTTAATACTGAATTCTTTTTACAAGCTTTCGTAGGCAGTTTAACCATTACTCTTTGGATTTCACCACGAAACAGCTTAAAAATCACATCAATAGAGTCTTAAATTTTATTAATACTAAATTATCTTATAAGAAACTAAATAGCGCCATCTCTAAAAATGTTTCGGTCGTTTTCAGGTGTCCGCTGATTCAGAGCCGTACCTCACGTGGTAGTTCAATCGCAGGGAGAAACTCCATTTTCAAATATGCTCAAGCAGCATTCCCATTTCCGAATTTCATAAATATATCTGGGGGCCAACATAGGAAATCCTTTACCTTGGATCCCTTAAATGCATTCTGTTAGAGAGAAAAATTTTCCTTTCATCCACTTCCAGCGTATAAAATTTTTTTTTAACTGTTTGCATTTTTCCCTGATGAAGCTTTGGAATGTGTCAAGCCAATTGTCACTTACAGAGAAAAGGTATGAGAGTTGTGTTTCTGACCTTCACTCAAATTCAAAAACTTAAGTCCATCGAAAGGGTTTATCTTTTAAAAATCATTAAAACTTGCAAAAACTTCCTAATGATGCACTTAATATTCTTCCCCGGATACCTCTTGTCATAATAGTATTTACTCCAGTATATTTTAAGTTCCAAATTTGGAACACACAACAAGCAAGACATCTTCCAGGTTTGTTCCTCTCTTAAATATAGATTGCTTCATTTCTCTTTATATTCTCTTTCCTGGTTAGGTCCTTCTCTTTTAAATTTTACAATAGCCTGTAGGAGGAAAATTTCTTTGTCGGCTCCGAAATAGGTTTCCATACTGGTTTCTACGTGTGTTTTTTACCAGGATTTTCTTTTTATATCCTTCCTTTTTAAGATTGATAATTATGATACTGTTTTTCAAGAAGAGTTTCTCATCACCGGTATTTCTGTTGAGCAGTTTAGCATAATATCAGAACTCACACATTTACACTGACAATCTATTTTCTATCTTATTAATTAATTTTACGACAAACCTAGACTTAACTCCATTAAATAGAATCTATTTCAATATAGTCATTTTTTTTCTTCAACTTACACAGGTTTAAAGCTCTGGATAGTAACGTCTTTAATTATTTTGCAAAATTCTGGACAAAATAATCTTTTCTTGAGAGCATGGTCTTTGTCCTAGCTCCTCCCTGGGGTACCTCGCCTAAATACAAAAGTTCCAAATAATTTTTTCAAAAATTTTACGCATAGCTGTGGGACTTCTTGGAATGATTGTCAAATTTCTTATTAGAAACCTCAACATTAATCTCCTCCCCTTTTAAGGCAGCTTATTTTTTTCCTTATCAACCCTGTTTACCTTCCTTGGTTTAAGTTGCTTTCCACTCCTAAATGTTTGTCGTTCTCCCGTTGGTTCCGATTTTTTTTTCCTGCACCCATACGGCCAAATTCCATCAAAAAAATTTTCACCGGAAAAATTTTCCCTGGTCATTTTCCCTATTTTTTCAAACATAATTTTTAAGTTTGAAAGCCCAACCCACTAACCTTCAACTAATCCTCTTAGGGAAAAATTTTCTTTTTAACTGTATGTTCTATTGAAAACTTTTTTCCCGAAGAAGACGTTATTTATGAAAATGGAGTGGTTCTATTTAAGCTTTGACATTTAGGTATGAATGTTGACGACGGATAGCCCCTGGATGGCGTTTTGAAAAATTGGAGAATAAGTTAAAAAATTGAACTTAAAATTGGGGCCCGGAGATAGCTGTAAGAGATTTACGGGAATTAAGCTAGGCCCAAAGAGCTCCAAGAGTAAGTGGAGTAAATTATACTTATAGGTTAAGTAGCTTTAGGGCCGGGGATTTTTTTAAAAGTTACAGTGCATTTCCATCTTTATTTTGGTGGTTTAAGCAAAAGATTAAAAATTTAAATTTTTTTAAACTTGTTATGTCTTTTTTTCGAATCTCCACAAACACCAACAACCCCCAGTCGGTTATACAAGTTATTTTTCCTTTCCCTATTTTGTTATCTATCCGCGATAAACGACTGGTGTAATTTAGTCTCTTCGCCTCTGCTATTTTTTCAGAGTTTTTTTTTAAATACTCTATATTTTTTCTGTTTGTACATTGTTTTTTTGAAGTTATACTTCTTTTGGGAAGTTAGACAAATAGAATGAGGGTTAAATTTTTTCGATGGCGCACACCGTCACGGATGCAAAAACGCTTTGTCTAGAAAAAACAGAACGGACAGATCATTCCCGCCTTCGAAATTTTCGGGAAAAAATATTTCTCTTCACTTCCCTGGGAAGTAGGGAACTCGGGGCGAACCGGGGACATCTCGATCTGCAGCCCGAATGCTCTATTTTTAAAATTTCCCCATAGCTCCGAGGACTTAAGAGATTCGTTAATGAAACTGGACCATAGGTTCCCCCTCGTTGAGCTGTTTCATCTGTTATAATTCGTGTGTAGATAGTGGGCTTGGGGGGGTGTTATCCTAAAATAGAATCCCCATTTATTCCTAGGGGTTCGATTTTTTGATGACGTAACGATATTACAGAGATAAAGGATGAAATTTTTTCGATCACCTACTACTATGTGTATCGTTGGGTTTTTCGTGACCATTTACGCCCAATTATTCCCCCCCCCGGGGAGTTTCTTTTCCCCTTTGGGAGCAAAGGCCCCCCATTTAACCCACAGCCCCCGGACCGGTTCTAATGGTTTCCCTCTTGTATTTGCTCACAACCAGTCCCAGATTCGGGGCTGGGTGCTCTGTTTTTATTTTATTTAATTGTTTTAAATGTTTCAATTTTTTTAAAAATGACCAAAACCCGGGGGGCTTTTTCAGGTTTCCCTAATATTTTCAGGAACATTTTTCCCCCACCGAGACTTTCCTTTTATGAGGTCTCAGGTGTCACATTCGGTTAAATTTCATCTCCAGATACAGTCGGGATACCCTCCATGTTTTGGCCCCTTTGGCCCCTTTGCGTAGTTGTTTAAATTTATTTAAATCTTGATTATCTCAGGTTTGGCTGGTTCGATTGACTGAAATTTGGGAATCGTTCAACTTTGCTCGTGGTCCCTTTTTTCGTCCTTGGTCCAGTTTTCCCCCTGTTAAAGTTTTTTAAAAGATTTTAATCTTGTTACCCCAAAAAATTATCTTATTACGTGCGTACATAAGTACACACACACTTTTTTTTTTTTCCCGTTTTATTTTCGGGGGGACCGGTTGGTAGCTCTAAATCTTCACTGTAAGCTCAATCATCTGGAGTAAATAATTATATAAATTAATTGCATCCACATGTACGATCGTCTTCTCTGTTTACAAAATTATAATTAAATTACAGCTATGAAAACAGTTAGTAGATGGTATTTCAGTCAAAATAATGATCTTTTGAAATTTACAACATATCTGTGCTGGCGCCGAAATTCACAGAAATAACCAGCAACACCCTTAAAAAGATTTGATGACCGGGAACCCCTAAAATTTTTTCCATACCGAAAATTTTTGATTGATTCAAATTTAAATTTTGGGAAAATTATCGTTTTTTCAGCCACGGAAGGAATAGGGAAAAAACTAAAAAAAAACCCCCTTAAATACAAAAGTTCTATAACAATTTTTAATAGCACGCAAATTTATAACCTAGACATTAAAAAGAAACCTGTATTGAAACCCCGGGATAAAGATTTTTTCCCCATCCAGTTTTTTATTCCCCACGGAATAATAATAACACACAAAGGGCCATTTTTTTTTTTCCCATTCAGGAAATCCCCGTCAAGGCTAATAAATTTTTCGGGGACGTCTTAACCAATTTTTTTCACGCTCCCCGCCGGAATGTAGGAGGAACTGATGAAGAACGATGAGCTGGAGATGATTGATGACTTACTGCGGGGTCACGCAGGGCTCAGTGGCACCAAAAATTTCGTCTTTTTTCCTTCCGACTGATGTCGTCAAACAACGATCAACAATGGATTTCTCCTTTCTCTTGTGTTGTTTTTTTTCCCTTTTTTTACCTCAAAATTTGGGAACTAGTGACCCCAAAATTTTTTTCATCATCATCTCTGGGAAATTTCTTTCTTTTTTTTTTTCAGCATTATTTTAAAAAAATTCACTTTGCTTTTTTAATCCCTTTTTTTTCATAAAAATTTTTTTTTGGTTCTTTCTTTTCCCAAAATGATTGTTCATTATATTAGTATTTGGATTAGAATCATTTGTCAGATTTGATGCGACTCAGACAAAAAAAAAGGGAAAAAAGATTAAACCCCTTTTCCCAAATCGTTGTTCAGAGAAAAGTTTGGATTTAATGTTTTAGAAAGTGATTTCTGTATGTGAGGCTGCTAAAAAGATTTTGAGCAATGCGGATCAAATAAGATTTATTTCAAAATAAAGTTAAATTTGTTATAAAAGAAAATAATACTTCTCAAGTCAGCGAAAAAAAAAAAAAAAAAAAAAAAGTAACATGAAAATTTTAGAAAGTGTATCTTACATATCTAACGTTGCTCATTCAAATTGCAGAATGCTGAATTGATTTTTACGATATGCCCCTGTGTGATTGCTCTATACATCATTATTTATAGAAACTAAATGTGATGAATTTTACAATTTTTTTTGTTAAAAACAGAATAAAATCAAAAAAATGGCCGGGAAAGAAAAGATAACGTCCTTTAATTTAAACTGCTTGAGGTTTTTGGGAAACGTACCGCAATTTTGAACGGTGGTAAAGTGACGAGGATGATACCTCAGCTGGCACTCCCTCCCTAACCTCCAGCAGCACACCAAAGAGAGGACGTTTGAGTTTTGACATGTTAAACGTGCATCGTCCTTCCGCACGGTGAGTCTTCAGCGGTATAGACTCGAACTCATAATACTCTAGCGTGGAGTCCGTTACTTTGACCACTAGACTACCGTGGCTCTAGAAAATAGCCGGAGTTCAGACTGTAGCCCTTAAGGAAAATGATTTTGTTTTCTGTAATGAATGAGAATTAGATTTCCTGTTTTTGATGCTTTTTTATTTTGAAAAAAATTTTTTTTTTATAAGGCATGTTTCCTTTGGGGTTTTTTCGGGGAAAGTGCTTTCCCAGGGACCATTGGCAAAGGGGTTTACCATTTGGGGCACTATTGTTAATGCTGAATTAAATTAATAAAAAAATTATATGAAAATATAGAAATTAATTTTCTTAAAAATTTTGTTAATGAAGAGCATGAATCACGCTGCATGAAAAACTAAACAATAAAAAGCTTTAAAAATTTAAAATATTACGAACGTAAACACATAAATTGTTTTATATTATTACTTGATTCTTATTTAACTTAACACGTATGCAACTGTTATATAATTGTACATAACTTTTTTTTCAGTGTGTATTTTGTGAAGTTTTGTTTCAAGTTGTTATATGAGAGTGCCAGTAACGTCATCTATTTTGTTGGGTTGTTTTCTTGTTTTATTACACATAGCATGGGAAAAATTTTTTGGTTTTTTTATAATTGTGCTGTATTCGTTTTGAGTCTTACAGTTCTTTTTATGATAAAAGTACATTCAATAACACTGTATGTGTGGATTTCATTGGTAAGGGAAACTTTAAAAAAAATCTACCGAAAAATTATTAATAAGTAATAACTTATTACATAAATTGGGCTATAAGCTTCTGCATTTTGTGTGTTTTGTTTTTTAAATTTTAAGAGTCCCAAAGTTTTGTTGTTAGATTTATACACCAGTTTCTGCGAAAAAATCTACATTGGGCCTTCCTTTTTTAAAGCAATATAACAGAGGGGAAAAGTCCCAATGCGACGAAATTTTTTAAAAATTAATCAAATGTTTATAGAAGAGAAAAAACCCCCTAAGATTTGGGGTTTTAAAATATGCAAGTTTATTAAGCAAAATGAGGAGTTGTGATATCATTCAGTGTGGTATATGACTACCATTATTACTAATGGTAGCCTTGCTAGTGAATCTAACATGTTCTTTGTTAAGTCCTGTGACTGTCTAGCACAGGATACTTGAACCCTGACACACCGTTCAGATAGATTAAGTGGAACTGGTTCAGTTGTGATTTATCGTCCATGATATGCCATATTTACTTGAGTGAAGAATAGTGAATGCTTGAAGAATCTTATCAGTGTCGTGACGGAGAATGTTAGGCTCCCCCCTTGTAAAGTCAGGTTTTGCTTTTAATATTTTGTAAATTGGGTAAATACGTACTTAGCGGTAGTCAGGCCTTGGGCCCCCTAGAGTCCTAGGCCCCTCCGAGAGGTGGGGGTGTACGTTGCGCCTCTGGATCTGATGAAAATATCAGTAAGTTGTAGACACACTCCCTAAATATCAGCAGTATATGATAGAACATTTTCTTGTCGGGAAAGGTGTTGACTATAGTTTATGTTCCGTTGTGGTTGCAGGATTTCTTACTCTGTCTCTTTCTCTTATTCTACTAATGTTACTCTATCAAAGAGCTCGTAACGAACACCAGAGCTGATGGTAAATTAGCTCTGGAGATTCATACCATGATAGCAAGTCTCCTGTACATGTAATTCTGTACAAGAAACTATTGATTTTGGTGATGTCCACGCTGTCTCCATACAGCGATTCGACTGGGGACTTGTCGGTGAAAACCAATTGATGCTATTTGGCATCCCACACCGTCTGATATAAACACAGTTACAATACTTGAAGACGATGTAATGCTATTAAAATTAGTCATAGTGGTCTTCGAGAGTTAAATCCATATCGCGAAGTCGTCTACAAATAGCTTGATTACTATGGAATAATTGACAGAAGTTCCCAATTCCTGAGGAATATCTGTAACAATAACTTTTAGATCACTACGTGCACGTGCTTATTTTGCAACACAATGCTCCTTCCTCTCTCGTTACGTTTCATTTGAGCCTTCCTAAGCCTAACTGACTCTGGGATGTGCTTTGTCAAATCCTTCTCTACCAGCAGCGTGCAATAGTTGGCTTCAGATGTTGGTTAAAAATATGTTCTTTCAAAGAGATTTCCAGATATAATTTCAGTTATATATATATATATATATATATATATATATATATATATATATATAAAATCGTTCAAAATTTGTGAATTGAATTATTGATAGAATCTTTTGGTGAGTTTTAGTTTATATTCATTTGTGAAAATAATTGGTTTTAATTTAAACTTTCGGATTTTAGACTTTTTTCACCAAAGTTTATGTCATCTTTGGTTTTGAGGGTTCATTTTATTATGAAAATTGTTTTAGAATTTTATATTTTTTAAAATAAAATCTTTTTAGAATGCGATGGCGAATATTTTAATTTTTAAGTTTTAAAGGTTTAATTTAACTTTTAAATTTTTAACTTTAAAATTTTTTAATTTTTTAAATTTTTTTGGTTTGGGTATTTTAAGATTAATTTACCAAGTTGAATAGGGGAAGGTTGGCGCCATCAAACTAGTTTAACCCCTTATCGGTCCTAAGTCCGAGGTTGCACTTTGGTATTTTAATATTTTTTTTTTATAAAAAATTTTTTTAATTTTGTTTTTAAAACGTTAGAATTTTGTCTTCATATTCGCCATTGATATTCTGAAATGGGATTTTTATGTTATAGGATTCATTTAGTTTCGATTTTTTTTATTGATTCCGTGTTTTTGGGTTAATATTATATATATATATTTTATATATATATAATTGAAAGATAGAAAAAAAGGGTCAAAAATATGTAATAATGTAATGCAATATAAATTTTATATTATCTTTATTTCGTAATATTGAAGTTTTTTAAAATCCAGGTATCCATGAAGGCTGTTCAGAGTTCATGAGATAACGAATTCCTTCTATGGTGGAATAGTTGGGTATTTCCTGATTAAGGAGTTGTCTGGAAAACTCAGTAGAGTATTCTTCTGACCCTGTACCTTGGAATAAAAATTGCACGGTTTTTAACAATTAATTAATATAAAGAGGAATTATTTCATATATTTTCTTAAAAATAGGAAAGAGTACTCTGTTTTAACTCAATAGTAACTTAAAAAGGAAGTTTAATTATTTATCTGGAGAAGAAAATTAAGGTAAAAAAAGTTAGCATTTTTTTTAACATTCAATTTTAAAACTATTGGATGCTTTTTTATTAAGTCTTTACACAAAAAAATAAATATTTGAAATAATTCAAGAATCTCATTCTATTGCTTTTCCCTTTTGTATTCTAAAAAAAAAACAAAATATTTG
>BMAV01019793.1:0-44722 GCA_019973955.1 Trichonephila inaurata madagascariensis | reverse complement strand
AACATTATAAATACCTAAACTTAAATTAGAACTCTCCTAAATTTCATTATATTTTAATTCTATTAAAGTTAAGTGTTTATTAGTAGCAAGTCTCAAATAATATGGCTATTCTTAAAAATCTTTACAAAAAGAAAGAAAAATAAAAGTAAGTATAACACCCTCCTTCTTTTAAATTTAAAATTATAATTTGAAAATTTTTAAAGGCCGTAACGATTATTATTTTTAAGCTAGATACCAGGGGAGAAAAATTTTTTCCCTAAAACCACCTAAAACAAAAAAATTTATTATTTGTTTTTTTTTAACGTAATTAAGTATTTCTATTTTCTTTTTTTAATTCCTCAACAGAGAAAAAAGGGGAATATCTGTGCCCTTTTTTCGAATTGTAATTTTAAAGAAGATACGCAATGGTCATTTTTTTAATTTCAAAAGGGAGGGAAATTTTTCCCATTCAGCTGTTTTTAAAAATTTATTTCCAAAAATTAAATATATACATATTGAATCATTTTTATTATTCTTTTTAAAAAAACTTTTGGGTTTTGTAAATACCTAGTATGTTTTATTCAAAAGATATCAATATAATCTTAAATTATGATCATGAGCAAAATTGCTCGAACATTTCATATTATATATATATATATATATATATATATATATATATATATATATATATATATATATATAAAAACGCGTTAACCAGTTCATTCATTTGGGGAGGAAAGGGTCTAGTATTTTATTAAAAAGTTTTAATTTTTAATTGGGAGCTTGAAAATATAAAATGTTCAACTTTATATGCATTGAAGGTTGTGAGTCTAGGCTTTCCCCAATTGTTTCTCAAATTTTTTAACTTTTTTCAAAACTCTAATTTCACTGGTTCACGTATGTTTATATACAATTTGCGAGAATTATAAAACATGAATGATGATGTATTTAAAGAAGTAGGTTCGGGCGAAGTTTGTTTAACGTATTTTTTTATAATTTTTTTCCGAAACACGTTTTCTCCTAGATGTTTGAAAAAAATTAGGAATATAATTATTAATACTACACTGGTGTGCAAAACTTAAGCAACAATGTAAAAAAATTTGCAGTAGCCAAAATTGCAGGGAGGTCTGGAAAACAGTACAGGAACAGTAAGTCAGTAGAAAACGTATGCAAAATCAGGAACAAAACGTCAGAAGCGATGGGGGTACGCAAAACCCCGTGATGTCGGCGGCTCCAACAGTAGAATGAAATGAAAAAGCACCACCATATTCTCTGCAAGTGCCAACGAGTCGTTCGGAAATATGGTGAAAAAATACCATGACTTCCAAGGGGAAGAACGATGGGAAAGCTGGAGGGGGGGGTACGTCACCAGTGTAGCGCAGAGTTGGGAATCGTGTCCTTTCGGCGCTTGAAAGGTTCCCCAAGGTGCGTTGAAAAGGGGTGGGCCGCCCGAAGACGAAAACTGCGGAGGCCCGATATATCATCCTGCGGCGAAAAGTTCGACAGCACGCAAGCGCCAGTCAAAAACCCTTTTACAGCAACAGGTCGACGGAGCTTTTATTGGGTCAGACCCCTTCACAGGCCTGTTCAGGCTTAAACGCTGCCCCCGGGGGAAAGATGGCCACCGAAGCCCCCCGCCCAGGGGACAGAGAGTACAAAAACTGGACAACGCTCAATGGAGTCGGGGGTTTTTTTACGGAGAGAGTCGGTTCAGTACCAGAAGCGATTCTAAACCTTTTGATTTGGGAGAGGAGGGGGACCCGGTTTTACCCCAAATAAGGAAAGATTTACGGTGGTCCTGGAGTTCTTGTCGGGGAGGGATTATGCTGAAGGGGGAAATGAGTTACATTTTCGACAGAGGGTCTGTAAACGGGGGGTCGCTATTGTGAGGAGGTACTTTTCCCCATCTGCATATTTTTTGAGGTGCCCTTTTCCCAGACTTCCTTTTTGGATGACAATGCACTGCCACATCGCACCTTTGCTATTGAGGAGCTGCTGGAAAGTGAAGATATCACTCGAATGGATTGGGCCCGCGTGCTCCCCCGATTTAAATCCCATCGAACATTTTTGGATGCTTTGGGGAGACGTATTGCCACACGCTCACATCATCCGGGGCAACCAACAACTCAAACAGATGTTTATTAGGGAAAGGGCACCCTACCCAAGAAATGCTGCACTAGCTGGTTCTGAGTATGCGGAGATGGTGCAAAGCAACCATTGTAGGTAAGGGAGGTAGCTATACCATATTAAGGAACATCTGCTTGTTGTTCTTCCTGTTGTGATAGGATAATCGCGAGCCGTACGATACTATGCGTTCCATCAAAGCTTGTTTTTGTTTGATTTCATACCGTATGCGTTGTGTCTTTTCAGCGTTGCTTTCGTCATCCTTACGTACATAATACTCTCCCCATTTCAGAATTTCATGTCTCTCAAAATTGATTTTTTCGGTAGTTATAAATAAATCCAATTTGTTGCTTAAGTTTCTTTTGCACACCAGTGTATTTTATGCAAGAGCTCTATGAAAACTTAATTTTTTCTTTTATTCCTTATCATGAAAACAATACTAGTTAGGAATTTTGAAAAATATAGGATAGTGGATTTTCTCTCTCAAATATTTTTTTCATTTCTTGAATGTTGTTAATAAGATTAGCCTATAGTGCAATCTTCAGTATTGTGTTGTGATCGTCTTTCGATTGGGGTGAACTCACCCATCTATTCATGTGGTTTCTATGGCCCCAAAACAGATGCCAGTGACAGTTATTAATGCGGCTATGGGGTCATTGTAAAGCTGTCTGACCTCGGATGCCGACATCCATTCTGAAGCGCAATATCTAAAGAGAGCCGTGTGACAATAGGCCACGGAAGTGAAGCCTGTATGAAAGCTGGTGCTGGCAGAACGCTATGCAGCCCAGGTGGTGTGATGAATGGGAGTTTCAGTTGGATGAGAATTGCGGCGCCTTTTAGATTCTCCAGAGCAGACGAGGAATGTGTTTAAAGTTTGCCGCACAAAATGGGAGACGAATGCGGCCTGTAGGGACGAGGGCAGACCTTTTTGGTCATGCCAAATGAGGAAAGACGAGGGTGCTGTGTCCCGCCCCAGTGCTGGCGCAGCGCAATTCGGCGATGCGCGGCGGAAGCAAAGTCCCGGAAGCCTCGCAGCAGGCTATGTTCCGATGTACGCCCCGAAAGCGGTATGGCGTATTCGCCCATGGTATTGTCACCTATCCTTCAGGAAAGCGGTGGCGGCATAGCAGCGGGCTCCCGGAGCATGGGCACTAATTTTAGCGCACCGGCGCAGCACGACAATGGCGATATTGGTAAATGGGTTCTGGCATTCCATTGCCCGCGTTGACATGGAAAAGATAAGGAAAGGCAATTTTTTACATTTCCTAAAGCATGGGGAAACCTACTATTTTAAAGAATTGCGAAGGTGAGACTTCTGAATATTGTTTTCTGCTAAATGCACGTAAATTATGTTGGTAAAAAAGACATTAAACTAACTAAATACGTCTACTTATTTAGTCGAGAGTAAATATTTTAAAATTAAGTCTCATCTTAATATCATAAGATGAATTTTATCACCTCTAACAATAATTAAAATGAATAACTTTCAGCAATATCTCATCACTAAGACAATCAAACATCGATATATTTACAGTAAAATACGTTTAACGCGAAAACGCTTAAGACGAAATATCGGTTAAGACGAAATAATACAACGGTTCCGACAAACTACTATGCATCTTCATGCATTTATTTTTCCTTAACCCGCAATGAAATTCCTTTAACACGAAAATATTGCCCTTCTGGGTATGAAGCAAATATGGAAAATGCCAGCCACTTAAAGAAATGTTTGAGAAAGTTTATGTATTTTTTGGACTGTACTACTGTATCATAGGAAATGCGTTGCAGTAGGTTATGATAATGTGTGTACAGCCCCAATTATAGAAAATACGTTTTGGAGTTTGTTCAAAGTTCAAAAATATCATTGATGCAAATTTCGATGAAGAAAATGAAATGAATATCAGCTTCTGTTCCAACATCATCCAAAATAAGGAGTATCATGAAAAGTATTCTCAGTTATTTAGACGCGCATTCCAATGGTGAAATGAATACAAAAATATACGACATAGAACAGTTTGTAAACAATTTGATTCTAAAAAAAAGACAATGCAAAGAAACATCTCAGATTATTTTTCTAATATTTAATAAATGTTTTGTATTTCAAAGACTTGAAAATTTGTATTTAATTTCATTAAATTCTTGTGAATATTTCTGTTTCGTTGATTTTTATTAAATGCATGCATATATACATATCTAAGTGAATAAAATGGACTATAATCAGCTTGATTTTGTTGAAAATATATATTATTTTTTGCAAAATCCTTTAACAGGAAATTTTTTAAAGCGAAAAAATACTTCAGTCCCCTAAGTTTCGTGTTTACTGATTTTCACTGTATTTATGTGTATTTTCAGGTGAGCCGTGAAAACGCCAGAACAGAATGATAGTTTTCGATGTGCACCATGTAATCTTACATAACTTTGAGTCGAATCAGCGATATTTACATTAAATTAAAATTTGATCTAATCTGATCAAATGCGATGTTATATTATTTCAAAACAGGCATGTTATAAAAATTGTGCAAAATATCAACTGGGCTACTTTTAAAAAAAATGTTGATGATTACTTACTTTCAATTTTAAATAGTTTGACTATATATCAAAGTAAAGCCATTATTTTCCTGCTTTTTCGTTTTTGCTTTATATTATTTCTACGTAGTACCTGGCTGAAGGAAAAATAAAATATTTAATAATGACGAACCGTTTCGTGATGTACAACATTTTTAAAGCTTGCTTTTTGAATTTTTGACAATTCCTAGTAAACAAGAAACTTATTGCGATATAATAACGTGGAAAAAATTTCCTTATTATAAATATATACACAAGATATAGTGTAATCTTTTCCATGATCAAATTTTAAAAGTATTCGCAACCAGGGCAAATTCTTCAAACATTACAACAAAGAAACTTGTTCATTGATGTGAAATGCTATCCGAGAAATTTCTGCCTGAAGGATTGAAAACTGAGCTGGGCATGGTGATTGTGATGCTCCCAAAGAGTTCAAATGAAACAAAAAAAAATCAGTCCCTGCCTCATTAGTAAAATCAATCATTCAAACAGGAGACGAAAAGTTTTCTGTTTAACAATCAGATACTGCTGAATGATGGAAAACAGCTGCTGTAACTGAAAAGTAAACTTTCGAGAAGTTAAAAAAATACACGAAACATTTATTTATGTTTTTAGTTTCACTTGTCTCGTATTCTTTGCTGATAAACCGGAAATAATATTTAACAATAAAATGAAAGCTTCGTGTTTGACTAAGAGGTAAATGATTCAGAATATGATTCATTTAGCGAGTGTTGTTACATATCACTATTAAAACCAAGAACAAATACATTTCTAAAAGCAACATTTTCAAAGTACAATTATTTAACTGCCTCTGGCGTAAAAGCCTAAATTAAAAATGTTTTTTGCAACCTTTTTTTCATGAGTAATGCATTACAATTTGAAAACGATACATTCGCAGTTTATGCATATAGTAAAGCTACACATATAACTTTACTTTTGTTACAAAGATTTTATAAGTTTATGTACGGATATTAAGTAACTGCTGTAAAAAAACATAAAAATAAATTATAATTTCATAAATTTCTAAATCTATGTAATTAGGTCAAAATATATGCTATACGTATTTTAAATATAATATTCAAATACTTTATCACGTACAGATTCTAATCAAAGGGGAAAACATTTTTTAAATATTATTATCGTTTGTAAACTCTTTCTGATGCAAAAAGAATGCAATGTTATATTTATTGAACACATAAATACATAAATTACAGAGTATAAAATAAGAGCATAAGATTAAATTTTGATACTGCTGTTACAAATGCACATCTAAAACTGTACATTTAGAGATTTAACTCAATTCTGAAATTATTTATGCACTCAGCCATATGCTGCCTCACCCACCGTGCCATACTAAAAAATTGCCAACACGGGATTTATTTGCCATAAACTTCAAGAAAAATCACCGAGAGATAGCTGTTCTGAAATGAGTGGGAGTATATTATGTACTTAAAGGATGAGACGAAAGCACGGCGGTGAAAGGAATGCAACGCATGTGTTTTCACCAAACAAAACAAGTTTTATAGAACGCATATACTGACTTCAGATTGTCTATCCAACAGGAAGAACAACAACAAGCAGATTTTTCCTTAATATGGTATATATATGCTCCTCCTTTACTTCTACACTGTTGCTTGCACCGTCTCCGCATACTCAGAACCAAGCAGTAACATTTCGTGAGTGTATGCCTACCTTCTAAATCAACATCTGTTTGAGTTAAGTTAGTTGTTCTCCGGATGATAAAACGCGTGTGGTAATACATGCCCCAAAGCATCCTACATGTTCGATGGGATTTAAATCTGGGAGCACGCTGGTCAATCCATTAGAGTGATATCTTCACTTCCAGCAGCCTCAACAGCAAGAGTGCGATGTGGCTGTGCATTGTCATCCATAAATGAAGTCTGGGCCAATGGCACCCGGAGAAGACGCATGGGGAAAGCAGCACCTCCTGCAGCAATAGCGATCCTTCGGTTACAGACCCTCTGTCGAAAATGTGAAGCTCAGTTCGCCCGTTCAGCATAATGCGCCTCCCAGACGAGAACTCCAGGACTACCTTCCGTAACAGTGTCTTTCTTTATGTTACGATAAAACTGGGTCCCGATCTCTCTCCAAATCAAAACGCGTTAAGAATCGCTTCGGTACCAAACCGACTTAATCCGTGAGAGCTATGACCTTACTGATCAGTTGTCCAGTTTTGTGCTCTTGGCCAACTTCTTCAAGGAGGCAGCGTTCAGGACGGCGGGCGAACAGCCTTCACTTTAGTAGGCTGGCGTCTGGCCACCTGAAATTTGTCAACCCGTTACAGCGAGTTTCTAAGGCCGGCGCTTGCTTGAATTGCCAAGTCAATCTCTTTTCGCCTGAAGGATGATATATCGGTCATCCCCTGCAGTTGTCGCAACGCGGTTACCACCAACCCTTCTGCAGCCAGCCGGTACTTCAGGGTTTTGAACGCTTTTAGCGCGCGAAACGACACTTTTGCTTGATTCCGGAACTCTGCAGCCACACTCCGGTGTCAAAGTACGCCCCTCCAGCTTTCCATCATTCCTTCCACGTGTGAAGTCGTTCGTGCGGATTTCTTCTCAGCCATATTTCACGAACCGACTCGACTGGCACTCCCGCAGCGAATATGCGAATTGGTGTCCCCAGTCCTTCATTTTTATTCTACTGTTACAGCAAGGCCGATGATCACGGCTTTTATGCGTACGCCTCACATCGCTCTGGACGTTTTGTTCCTGATATTTGCACGCACGACGTTTCTACCGACTTACGTGTTCCCCACTGATCTCAGACCTCCTTTTCGTAATTTCATGCTAATTGCCAAATTTTTTACATTGTTGCTTAAGTTTTGCACACCAGTGTATAAATTTCCTATTCTTATTAATAAATTCCATGCAGTATTTAATAAATATTGCCATGTGTATATTTTTTTCTCTCTCCCTCTATCTCAATCCCCTTTTATGTAACTTACATAAATATACATTTGAGTGCAATACTAACAATTGCTAAAAAATCTACATATCTAAGTGGATAATAAAAGTTATTTTGGGTTTATGATATTTTTCAAGTATTTCCTAAATATCATCCTAAACACACAACACATATAATTTTATGTTTTAAATGAATAAAGTTAATTATTTTATTTTTATGAAATTTTATGAAATGAAAATTTTTATTTTATTGCCCTGCGAAAAGATTTCTACTTATATATCTTTCACCTTTGCAAAAACAAATTTAAATATGTGCAGTAGATTTTATCATGAGAAATAACACTAGACACAATAAAATTTAATTTGAAGCTACAATTCATTGCAAAAATAACATAAGAAAAGAAAATAATTTCTTGGTCTAAGATTAAAGCATTACTAATAATATAACTAATGATTACTTTCATGATTTCACCATAATTATCACCAGTATCAATAAATGTGCACATTCTCTTTACATCGCGATACTTGCTGTGCCGCTCTAAAGAAGGCGCTTCCTGACTCAAGTTCCATGTTATTGGGACTGCATGGGTCAGCAAAACTGACCTGATTACATGTCTGCCCTCAGCTGCGGTAGCCGAGTGGTGGCAGGTATCGAATCGTGGCTTGCCTTTGTCACGAGTTCCGGAGCCCAGCACCACTCAAAGACCCGCCGTAGGGCAGCGATGCACGTTAAATCTGTCGAAACATCCTCCCGTTGGTTTGCGTGGTAGTTAGGAGAGGGGGTTGCCAGTCAGGCGTGTCAGTCCACGTCACTTGACCATGGTTCAAAATTACGGTCCATCGCCAAAGCCCTCGTGTAGCTGAACAGTGCGACGTTAATATTCGAATCACCACCAGCCTGGCTCCTATCGGACGTTAGTAGCGAGTTTGCTGAGATTCATCGCGTCTTCGGAACGATCCTAATATAACTGCTGGACGTATTTGCAACAGAGTCATTGAATTCCAAACATTGCAAGAAACCGCACACTCGAAGACCACTTTTTTGTTGCTATAGAAAAAGCTCTGCTCTTTCTTATACGATGCAAAATACGATCTTCTCTCAAGAACTAACAATCAAATTCGCTTTATTAATTCCGATAAATCCTGATAAAGTTGGACTTCCGAACATTAGCAGGCTGGGTCAAAATGAATATGTTCCAGCCAATCAGAGACTTATTTCGCCCGATGATGAAGTCTCTGATTGCCAGACGCTTGATACTTTGATGCCAGCCGCCTTGGTGTGAATTCAGCTTTTACCTCAGTATGTACATATAGCCAAGATGTTGTTGCGGAATGATAGGGTTCCAGCCAGTGCCGACGTCACCTTTCCTTGCTGTGAGTTTAAATAAACTTGATTCCGGCCAGGCCTTGTTGTTGTTGTAGAGAGTGGAATCGCCGGCAGCCAACATTTCGCACCAACATGTGTAGTTCTGAAGTCGTGTATTACAAGCGATGGAGTTATATAACGAATAAAAGCCTTAGAGCTCTGGAAGCTCTTGAACGTTATCGGGTTTTTGCGGTTTCAAATACAGCAATTCTGAAATCTGGATTCTGGCCTGTTTTGGCTGCATGGTATTTTCTCCCGAATATTACGATTTTGTATATTTTCATTCTGATAATTTATTTAATGGATCAAATTACTACCGATTTACGCTCGATGTAACAGCTCTCTCCTGTAACGGTAATTGTGCTAAAGCAAGCAATTTCATCTGTATGCTATATTCCAACTCCTTCTTTTCTGTAGATAACAGTGTGATTTTAAGTATGAATATTTGCTTTCTAACATGTTAAAAGCGTCCTGTAAACTCTAATAAGTTATATTTATATTTCAATTCTGGCATATATATATTTTGGTAAATAACTTAAACAATTAAACAGAATTCTCTAAAAACAATAGAAAAAATATATTAACAAAACTAAATAATTAAAAAAAACAGAAATGAGATCTACAATTCCTTTCTTCATTTCTATGGCAGAAAGTACTGGCAACTTGAAAATAGAACACCTGCTTCTTTGCCGGAATTCCAAGCTCGTTAATATAATGAGTACTTTAAGTGACCCTTGCGACATGTTTCCGTTGTAAAATACCTCCATAAACCAAGTGTGACACACATTCTAAAGAAAAGTGGAAAGAATCAAGAGAACACAGAAGCACATTTTACGCCTTAAGATTAATCCGAATATATCGCAAATAAAAGTTGCAAATCCAACGCCTGAGCAGCAATTATCGTATTTGTACCCCTGTGAGTTAGAACGTACCGGGATGCTTATAGTTTATTTCCATTTTGTGGAGAATAGAACAAAGTGAATGTTTTGCCTCTTTCGGTTGGAATGGAAGAAATAAAGTAAAATAAAAAAAAATACATTCACTTGCTAAGCGAAATTCTCTGTAGTAAACTTGCGAGATGAAATCATGCGAAACAGAGGCGCCGAAATTTTTCGAAAGATATTTCGCAATGTTGTAGACAAAAATGGTAAAACGAACTTTCTTTGATGAGGATTTGAAACTTTATTATGTTAAAAAATACTTTTTTGAATGAATCATTCAGAGGAAGTTAACTTATAGAATGAAAGAATTGTATTAAAACTTTGAAAAATGGATTAAATAATGAAACACTTAAATGAGAAAAAAATCATTGTAGTTGCAAAGGTATATATCAGACATGATGATTGAAGCAGTATATGTTTTAGGTTTCTGTTAGTATTGCTATTTTACTACTTTTGTGAAACATCCAAATATCAAACCGAAAAGTAAACTACTAAAACATCTGAAGAAAGAGTTACTATTAAAAATAATATAGATTCTCAATTCATAAGTATTATTATAAATAATAAATTTCATGTTCAGGAAATAAGCTCTAATAAAACTTTTCTATTATCTTCTTTCATAATACGATAAAATATATAGAAAAGAAGTAACACCGTATGAAATCATTTTTTATTCCATTATTTTTCTTAGAATAATGAAATGTAAAATTTTTCTCTCAATCCACTTACTAAAATGTACTTATACAGGCTAAGGATTCATATAAATGTAACAAGTCCAAATACGCGAATGTCCTTCTAAAATTGCTGAGTCGCAGTTAAATTTCAAAAGTTTAGGACTTTTCAAAGTGATTCTCTACAGCATCAATATAAATTCTGTAGAAGAATACTCCAAGGAGAAGTGCTATTAAGCGATAATTACTTCGAATGAGAGAAAAACATCTTTACAACATCATCAATCTTTACTACAGTTTGAAAATGTTGATTATTCTTAGGTTGAAAAATAGCTAACATTTACGTATAGTTAAGATTAATGAACGTGCAATCCTTTTGGTGTTTTTTTTATTAAAAAAGTCCAGCTGCAAATATAGCTGTATGAGAATTTTAGTTAAGATGGCTATTAATTGATTGCTTATTAATATCGCTCTTTAAAGCAACACAAGGATTATTGGCACTGATCCTTGTGATTTTGATCCTCGGTCAAGTGATGGGGGGTGATACCTGAACTCCACTCTTCAACATTTCCCACTACGGCAGATAGAAGCGTGTAAACCTAGGTAGGATTAACGTATCTCAGCTTCTACTCACTGGGTTTTTTTTTACTAATGATCATGTTGACTCGTGAGTCTTACAACATTTACTTCTTATAAAATATTTTAAAGGCACTTCATGTTGTACAAGTTACCTGTGTTAGCCCTGTAACTGAATGGTTTTAACCACATCTGTATGTTTAGTACCGGACTCAATATCATAGCAGTGGATATACTAGTTCACTACCTATCACTTGGAATCGCAGTTGACAAAGGTCAGCTTGTAATTTCTTCTTTTCTAAAGATATTATCAAACCATACAAAATTTTGTAAGACAATTTTAGTAGAATATCATTAATTGGTACTTCATTCTACAATGGTGATTGTAGACGCTGAACACGTTCTGTTTGATTTAATCTCATTGTAAAATAGTTATCCCTGGATCACCTTTACAAATACTTTTATTTTCAGAAATGCGTTTTACTATAATAAAACCATAATAATCTTTAAAATTATCACCTGAAACCCATAGAATGCATAGGTAAAAGCCGATTCATAATTTTCAACTCTTATTTTTCTGTCTCAGTATTTCAATATTATTTTTGTATCACAGAGGCCAGGCCTTAATGCTGATTTGTTTGTATTTCTATACGTCAACCTTTCATAATACGAAGGATTATCTTTTATTAAGTTAAAAACCTTTTTCTTTTATATTTTTTTTTATTTAAATTAAAACTGCAAGCATATTCTTTATGTAATTTTTGTAGAATCTTCTTTCATCGTTTTTTTAACAACTCTGTAAACACTAATTACCAAATCTCCTTTTATATGAGTTTGTAGCTGATCTATTGTACCCTTCCTATTGCTTCACAAAAGACTCCAAACACTTTGTGAATTCATTAAAATTCTAAGGTTTGTGCGTAATATAAGAATGAAGAAATAGCTTTCATAACCCAAAGTGTGTTACTTCAGTCCATCATTTTAATATAAGTAGGCGAATTTTCATTGAACCATTAAACATTGTAATTGATCCGTCTTGCAAATTTAATACAACAATTTTTTCTTAAGGTTACCCTACCTAAGACTACCCTAAAATCATGATTTTTTTTTAAAGAATTGCTTCATTTTTTATGATTTTATTTTATAGGCCATCTTATTAGTTTTACAAAAATACCAATATTTTTTTATTTTCCATTCACTAGAACAAAAACTACAAGCGTTTTAGTAAAAGCAAATGTCATAACTTTACATAAGATGTCAAACTTTAAAATGCGTTTTACTCGAAATGAGGTTTTTTTGAAAAGCTCAAACGGGATCAACGATTGCACAAAAAGTTTTTAAAATAATTTGCTGAAATTTTTTGTGTATGTTTTGTATAACAGTAGAAGTGTTTTAACCTTCAGCTTTATCAATCAGTGTTTTATTATAAAATTTAGAGTTCTTGATGTGAATATAACCGCGGTTTTTTTAAGCAATTTCATATAATAACTAAGATAAATTGCTCTAGTTTTTGTAAAAATTAAAATATTTCTTATCCTGAAGGTCATTTCAAAAAGGAATATCAAAGTCATACATCAAAATTGAAAAGTTGAAATTTTGTTCATTTAGTATTTGTACAGAGTGGGCCCCGTTTATGCAATTTTTTGTCAATTTTTATTCATTTTTTCCCATTTTAGTAATAATTATTTATTTTTCTCATCTTAATTTTAGCTTTTTTTTTTCTTAAAATGTACTACATAAATCTAAAAACCACAAAAAATTTTCATAATTCCATTGTTTTAAAATATGTTTTCGGAGTAGTTGGATACCTTAACCGTTATTGTGGAATAGCTTTACTTACCAAGATTGTTTTCAATTATATTTGAGTATTTGAGTTATATATAATACAACTATAAATCAACTATATTGATTTTTAACTATATTATGATAATTCTATTTTTTATTGTAATGTCTTGATGTAAATTAATTTTTTTTTGGAAGCAGTTTTGGGACTATTTAAATATTACAGTAGTGAAAGGGAGCGAATCACTTACAAATTTGTTTTATTTTTCAGCTATACTCTGTGAAATGTTAAGATCTTGTATTTGTCGATAACATTAAATTTTTTGAAGAATCTTCGTATAAATTTCAAAATTTCATGGTATTTTTACTTTCTGACCTATTAAATATTTTTGTGCCATTCTTCATTTTGTAATTATCGGTAACTAGTTTTGAAAGAAAAATTCTTCCTCTTTCAGAAGATTTAATAGATTTTTTTTTAAATATAAAAATTACAGAGAAAACTTTAAAATATATAAATATTTGAAGCCATAAATGAGTGTTTATTTATATTCATTTATAAATAAATAAAAAAAACCCGCAAAAAAGCACAAGAAAACCAAATAAAAAGTAATAGATTCCTATTAGCAAAACCGTAAAAGAAAAACTCTCTCTTTCTCTTTTTTTTATTCATTTCCTAAATTTAAACTGCTGTTTGTAAAAAATGTAACACCATGAAGGAATCCTCAGAATTAAATGAAATTCAATACATAAACAACTAACATTAGTATAAATAAATGATGAAATTTTCAAAGCAAACAAAACAATATTAAATGTTGACAATCAGTATTTATGTACCCACCACGCACTGCAATAATTGGTTTATAATGGCTTAAACAGATGTTTTTGAAGTCGGCGGAAGAGAATTCTTTGCTTGTAGGAAAAAAAAGGTTTTTTTGGGCTGCGGACGCGGATCACGAGCGAGAACCCGGGTAAACAAATCCCCACGGTCAATAGGAATTCCAAAAAACAGGCCCGGAAGAAGTTATGGGTTTCGAAAGAAGTCTCGAACATTTTTTGCAACTTGGGGGGTGCATTATTTTTGAAAGAAGCCAAGGATGCCTTAGGGGGAACGACTCGGGGGGACCATGGATGCCCGGGGCTTTTTATTTTCCCCTCCTGGAAAATTGACGTCCATGATACGAAATCCCCCCCAAAACCATAAATTGGCTGTGTCCCTATATCGATAACGCACCGGGAAGGCGGTTCAGGAAGGTCTAACACGAGTGGGCCACTGGCCCCAGAAAAAGGTGATTCCTGAAAAGGGCAACGGTCCCAATATTTTGCCACCAGTGCCTGGTTTACAGACGCAGCCGTCAATGGTTTGCCGTGAGGGGATCCTGTATAAAGGCACCCTTGCACTCAATCCACGCTGTAGCAAACGTCGATGAATTGACGAATCCGACATTAGTACACCTGTAGCAATAGACCAACGTGCTGCCAATTGCCTAGAAGATGCTGTATGGTCATTCACCGTCATGTGGAGCAAGTGTCGATCGTCACGCACTGACGTCACCTTCCGATGTTCACTGGAAGTTTTTCGATTTGTTCGGGGGGTGCTCGTTGGTCTACTGCTTCCGAACTCGCATCACTGTGGAACTATTCTGCTGCCCACGAGCTCTTATTGCGCAATAGAAAAATCCTCCCTGTCAAAGGTCGATAATGATCCCCCGTTCAAACTCCGTAAGTTGGAATTTCTCCTTATTTCGTCAAAGAGGCACACTTAGGTCTCATTAAATGTTCGCCACCAACAATTAATCATTAACTATTTTCAACGTTCCACTACAGATCTCTATTTATACGCTTTCAGCATCAGCCCAGAGGACACTGCGCACGCCACGCATGCGCGAAGGCTCTGAAACTTTACTATTTTACGAACATCCTATAAATGATATTTGCTGCAAAGTTCACATTTAATTCTGATGATTCCTTTTTGGTGTTGCATTTTTACAAACAGCAGTGTACTTAAAATGTCTCAACAAACGGCTCTAGGATTTCTGTATTGATTGTATTTTCTTACTATACGAAATATCATGGTTTTCTGAGATGAGAAAGTCTATTACATTCCTCAATGAAAATAATATGATAATAATAATTATCATTAAAATATCCTTCCGTGAAATATTTTTTTAAAGTTAATTAACCCCCCCAAAATTTAAAAAAAGGGACGAAATCTTTTTTTTTCATTACTTTAAATTTTCAAAAAAATAACAAGCCCAATTTAATGTGTAAATATTAACTCAGGATTACTATTTTTATCAAAAAATTTAATTTTTTTTGTCCACAGTAATATTTTTTCAGCAATTCTTCAATTTCCTAATATAAAAAAAATTATACCGAAGGTCTAATTTCCTTTAGACGTGATGTTTTTCATCTCCGGATCTTAATTATGAAGAAAAACTCTCTCTCAAAGGGAGAAAAATGCCAATTAAAGATATATATTTTTTATTTATTAGGTGTTCAATAATGCATTCACTTGACTGTTTTCACTAATGACGCAAAAGGGGACTACTTGTCTTTTCTTCATTAGATGAAATGGAGTATTTATGTAGACGCGTTTGGAAGTTAATTGAATCTGCGCGTGAAAGACAGAACGGATTTCAAAGAATGGAATTCTATTCAAGACAATTATTAATATCCTGACGTTCCTCTCCACATTAGAATTAATTGATGCGTCCCGAGCTGATCGAGAATACTGAAAGATAATTAATAAGAACCAAATGGTGTACTAAAACTGATTCAGAAGTTTTTGGATAACTTTATCGATAATGGTTCATACAGTCTCAGAGTTCATTGTTTGAGGATAAAATGGATCGCTGAATTTATGTGGAATAAATAGGCTACATTTTATTCCAAAAGGTTTCAAATTACGAGAAACTCCACATGAAAAGCATAATTTCACTTTAAAACGTTACGGCACAAATTTAATCTTATAGAAATATAAGTAAAATATTGTTTTTCGTTTATCTTAATTCAAGTACTATCATACCATGAGTTAAGATTCACGAAATTTAATAAATGAATCAAATTGATGAATATCCTTTAACATTCTATCGTCAGTAATGTTACTATTAATGCTATTCAGCTATTAATTTAAATATATTTGAACATAATTTGTGTACGAATTATTTAATGCATACTTACTATCGAATTTCAGTGTTGTCAATATTGTTAGAAATTTCTAGTGGAATGTGTAAAAAAATACTAGGTGACTCAAAAATTCTTTTACGTATGAAAATTTAGTAATTCCCGGATTAATGTAGGAAGATACGTAAAAATTGACACACATGCTTGAAAAGTAATAGGGTTTTAATTAAAACCACAAATGTGGAAAAAATGTCAAGCAGTCAAATAAACACAATTGTAACAAAAACAATAATTAGCATAATGATTGAGTTTTAGCAATAAAAGATATTTTTCATAACAAATGTTCGTAACAAATGTCGTCATTCTTTATCAATGCATGTAGTCGAGGGAACAATGTTGAGAACAGCCCAGCATATCTGTAAGTATGGTAGGAAATAGCCATTAGACGTTGTCTTTTAGCTTCTCTAATGAAGTCGAACGATCACCGTTGACTTGAGAAACAGGTAGTCCTGCAAACATTATTCACACGGATTCAAGTCTGGGGATTTGGGAGGCAAAACATAACGAAAGTGACGACTCTATATGCAATCTTCACCAAATGATGCACTCAAGAGATGTTTTACACCCTTCTTATGGCGATAGGATCGTAAGGCTGAAGTAAAATATTCTCCTTTCTGATAGCTAAGCTCTACTAACAATGCCTTTTCTGGTAAAATCAACACTGCAGTTGATGATGCGTCTATTTTCTTACTGATTACAGCACATTTTATGCATGATTTGCATGCGGCGTAACTGACGTTTTACTGTTTACCTGTGCTGGTCCTATTTTTGAACTTTTTTTTTTTGTGAATTATTGAATTTTCAAGCTTAAACAGACTATTGGGTCTCCTGGTACTTGAAAGTAATACAGAGTAAGTAAAAATTATATGATACAATCATAAATTATTTCGTAAGATAATACATTATTAAAGTGATGTCTTCATAATACATCCTGTGAAGGAATCTCGGTCCTTCTGTGTAAAAATAATTAGCTAATAGAATATGAGTTTTTATTTCTCTTTAAAATCTTTATAATTCTAGTAGAGGACATACATATTAGTGTAAATGAGACCTTTTGAGTAAAAATAGATTGAAAATAATTACACTAATCAAGCATGGAAGAAGATTCCATTAAACTCTGAGAATACGCTAGCTTCGCAATCTAAAAATAAAAAATTGCTTTGGAGTTTTAAGAGCAATAAAAAGCGCTTTCCTATAATAAACTTTGATTAAATGTCTTTTGAATATTAAGTGAAACGTGCATTGAATTCTAAATAAGTTTGTTAAATGTTTCAGTATGTAAACATGAATTAAAGGAAATAAGGATTATTACATTGCGAGTTGATAATTTGTTACAAGTAATTATATGATTACAAGAGTACTGTTAAATATTCATTAATCTTTTGGATTATTCTACATTTCACTCATTTAATCCAGGAATAATTAGCTTGTCAGCTACATTATTTTATCGATTGCTTACCGTGATCCAAACATCACACACGGTCTTCGAAACTGGAATAAATCATGTCTTTTTATGGTATAGATGCCATGAAGGTAAAATCAGACAGGTAAAGGTAAAATAATGTTTATGAAATAAAAAGAAATAATAATACCTGTTAATTTTTTATTTATTGATTGATTCGATGTTGTTTGGCTAGATGTCTTTAAGATATCCGACTACGTTCGAAAAAGTGCATAAATAGATAATTTTCATGGTATTTAGTGTCACTCAGATTAGAATACATGTATAAGAATGTTTTAAGGACATTTTGACAAAAAAAATATTTAAATACAATATTTCAGCAAAAATTTAACTTAGAATAACCTTCTTTCACAATGTTCTCCTTTTGTGATAAATTCTTCTATTATAATAATATTTTGCCTGTATATAGCGCAGACATTTGTACAGAGGTTTAACTAGGATTTTTGAAAAGTTCACATTATTTTCAGAGTTACAATCATTGAAATAAATGTCGGTGCTTTTTTCTTAAAATTCCTCTCTTCTGTTGTCGTATAAAATATAGATAAACTCACTTCTAAGCTATATATTTCAAAAATTCTAATTGATCCTCTGTAGAGAGGTCTGAGCTATATACAGGCAAAATATTTTTATAATAGAAGCATTTTTTACAAAAGGAGAACATTTTTAATTTGGGTCATTCTATGTTCATTTTCTGTCAAAATATTGTACTTAAATCATTTTTATTGTAATAATATTCTTAAAACTATTTTAGAAACATTTTCTAAAATCATCTCTTAAACGTGACTAGCATACTTAAATATATAGAATATGAGTTTTTAAAACATATCATATATTAAAATGCTTTGTAGAATATATTTCATGCGTTGTTTAAGTGTTTATTTTCTTGGCAGATACGTAAGGTGTATGTGGTAGCTCAAAACGAGTAATTATTAATTATTAATTTCAATATATATTTATAGAACACGAAAAATTATTTTTAAAAAAACGTCGTAACTTTTAAATCAAATGTATTGAATATTAACATTCGAAATTCGTATTTCTTGAAAATGTGTTCTTCAAGATAGTTTAATCATCACTTGAATGATTTCACTCAGTTAAGCAATTGGTTAGCTAAATGCGTTCAGTCTTTCCCTCTCTTTGTTTAAGGAAAGCACTTAAGATAAGTTTCCTCGCGTGCTGTATTTGTATATGATTGAGAAAAAGGAAATCAAAGTTTATTTTTCCACAACAAATGTAATGACTACTGATGAGGAAGCTTGAGATGACTTTTCCATTCAATGAAACTTCACAGTATCCGAATCCTTTTCCTAGGTCCTTAGGAAGAAGCAATTGGGATTTATTTAGGGAATTATTACTTTTGTTTGTTTATTAATTTAGGTAAGCTAAATCAATCTTATTCAAATGCAAACCCTTTTTCTTTTATTTTTTTGCCGTAGAAGATTTTAATGTAATTTAAAAAAAATTATTCAGAATAACTTTTAGTGTTTCATTATTCTAAAAAAGTAGACATATTTCATCATTTATCTTATTTATAGAAATTTAACAGTTTTAATGCAGGAAAATTTTGAGAACTAGTAATAAAACCCATTTAAGATTTTTCTTAAATTTTTTAATCTCTCAATAAAAGTATTAAATGCTCAAAGTTAAAAACGAATATGTGATAAGAGGATTTTTTCAATTCCTACTATTAGTTCACTCTCTCCCTATATATATTTATTTATATATATGTATCATGTTCAAATTTCCCATCGTTAATAAAATACTTTTTATTCAACCACTCAAGTTCAAATAAATTTTTTTAAACGTGCAATGGATGTTAATACGGATTTTTCAAATATTAATTCTATCAATTAAATATAATTAATAAATTTGAGGTTTTTTATGGGAGACAAAAATTAAATTTGTGCCGAATGAAGGCAATAGATGACGTCAGTATACATTGATTATCGCAAAGAAATTTGCTTTCTGTTTTGCCACTTAAAATTGTAATTCTATCGTATGTATATACATATTTATATTAATTGTAATTATTTAATAAAAAGTAACTAAAATAAAAATTTTCTTTTATTGAGCTAAGTAGAAATTTACTTTTTTTTAAATTACTTGTTTTAAATATTAACGCGCACCTAGACTTGATGAGGCTGCTGTCATGTTGACCACGAATTCGTGGTCAAATTGTTACTAGTTTGAACTCTAGTGCCCCGGAAGATCCACTGTGTAGAGGAGCTGATGCACGTTCAAACTGTATGTGGCTCAAAGTTCTCCTTTTGGCGTTCTGAGAGGGGGATACACTTTCAACTGACGTCCTCATCACTTGATCATGGTTCAATATCACAACGAGTGTCACCAACAGCTTCTTGTGCTGCCTTATGGCGTGGCGAAAATAAACGCTGACTCCTAGACTAGCATGGTTGTGCATGGAGTGAGGATTGAAATAATCATATATCTTGATATCCGTATGTTTATTTCTAAGTTACTTATATATTGCATGTGGATCAACAAGATAAGCTAGTAATTATACATGTGTTATGTTTAATATCTCATTCAAGTATTTAATATTTAATCTAGTTCGCCAGTGGCAATTAGATTGATAAAAGAATTATTATGATCTCAATTTATTTAATAATTTGCTGTTGTTTTCTGAGGTAATGATTGAGTAAAAAAATAATACAAATCTCACATTTAAAATTCTTACAGCATTAAGTTTACAGAAACCTATAGAATAAGAGAGAAATTAGATCATTTACCTTGCATAATGAGGGAAGTATAAACTATTATTCTTCCTTCATAGGCATAAAAATGAATTTAAGGTATCCGAATGGGTTCAGAGACATTTTCTAAATTATAACTTAAATAATTATTTAGTTCTTATTTTTTAATTAAGTATGTTGCAAAACTATCAAAATACAGCAAGAAGAATTTTTCGAAAGCTTATTTTTTAAAATATTGAGAAATTTCTACTACAATATTACAAAAAAATGCTCTTTTGCAAACAACTCTAAAAAATATGTATCACAAAAATAAATAAGATGTTTTCAGGAATACAATTTTTTAACGTTTAACTATGCTTTTTATTACAAAAGCTCAAATTCCACAGTAAAATTATGAAGTATAGGTTTTCGAGATGAAAAAACCCAGAATCTTCTTAAAAAACTTTCTTTTTCGCATGAAATTACATAAAATATACCTTAATCGAAATTTTTTTCATTAGCTTTTAGCAGAAAACATTCATTATAATACAAAGAACAAACTCAAAAAATTTCATAAGAATATTTCTCATTTACTTTAAGAAATATCACTCTCTTACCATTAACCATTATGTTCAAAAATGACATTCTTCACAAAATGCAAAATAAGGTTTATATTTGCAATAAAACCTTTTAATGATTTAGAAGATTAGGATTTAGATTGATTAGGAAGGTTTTAAAACTCTCCAGATTTGTATGCTGTGCCTTCCTGAGCCTCATACTTCAAACTTTTACAGTTTTGAAGGATCTTTCTGTTTTTACGAGACAGTTTCTTATGTGGCTGAGAATACCTCGAAGAATCAACGATTCTCGTTTTGTCAAGGTACCAAAAATATCCTTTCATTTCAGAACATAATTTCATTCCTAACTATTAAAGTAGAGGTAATAGATCAGCAAACCCAGAATTAAAAAGTATTATTGCGATATAATTCCTTAAACGGAGTGACTGTTGCTCAACAAAGTTGTCTTTCGGGATTATACTCCACACAACATTGTTAAGAGCTTTCTTTGCAGTTCTGAGTTTTCTCGTGAAGACATTTTCTCAGGAGATTTTGATCGCAAAGTTCCTTATAAGTCTTTTTAAAAGAATTAGGACTGAATTTGAAAATCAGTTGATATTTCTATCGACGTTTCTCCAACAAATACTGCTCTCTGGAAATCTCTTCTTTTTTGGCCTCATTGACCTTGTTTTTGAATGAAAACTTTAATTTAATTGAAAATAACTATAACTCTATATAAAAGTACAAATAAAAAGGTTATAAAAAGATCTAGTTTTGAACACAAATGATAAAAAGATAGCAACTCGTTTAAATCAAAACCAACATTGCAATCAGTTAACTGTTGCCTATTTTAAAGCAAAATATCTCTATTAAAACATTTATAAAGTTAAATAAAGTTTACTAAACATAAAAATAATTCGTTAAAATATTTTAAATGAATAAAAATCTCATTTTGTCGGTGAAAATCAACCTAAAACTCACACTTCCAGTTTCGATTTCGGCTTACTACCTAAAAAAAAACAACTATAACTTTTTTTCTAAGTGACTAGAATTAAAAGTACGATAGTTTTAGGAAGCTTATTAAACAGGCTACAAAAATAGACTATAAAATAATTTAACTTTTTTTATGAAAATGGTGATTTTTAACCAGTCGGATACCTTAATGTAACGTAAATAATGCTATAATATACATCGATGCATTAGTAAAGAGAAAATCATATTTTATATTAAAATATATTGGGACTTACAATATAGCAATTAAATAACTAATTTCTCAAAATATGTTTTATAAGCTTTCATTTTTAGGAATTACATATGTTATGGATTATTTATATGATATTTATTTATTTAATTCTTGGTTTACAGCCATGAAAACTTTCTGAGCAACAATTCAGAGACGCATACGATTAAACATGTGCTTTTGGAAAGAAAACATTCATGAATATTTTGGAAATGTAAATGACCATGCTAATCTATATATTTAGAGCCGCAGGGTATTGAAGATAAGCTTTAACGCAGTTATTTATTCTTGAGACTTATTTTCATAATTCTTGAGACTTAATTATGTATTACATCTTCCTTCATCTTCTCCTACATAAGCTACGCTTAAAGATTAGAATTTACATAGAATATATCTCGATAAAATTTCGCAGAGTTCAATATTTTCCAAAATTCTATTTTTAATCAAAATATACCAAGAAAAGAAGTTAACTTTTTCTATTTTTTTAAAATTTTAGTGCATACGCCAATTTACTTCTGATATGAAACTCAAGAACTAAAATTTAGTAACGAAATTACAAACACCTGAAAAGTTTGTCTTCTTATTATATCCATGATTTCCCTAGAGAAGATTTAAACATTTAATTTTTTCTACACTTTTCTTACATCTTAAAGGGGGAAAATGTAGAAACTGTTATGAAAAATATTTTATTTAAGTTAGGTTTTTATTAAAGTTTGGGGAAAGTTTGTTTTTATTATAAGCAATCTTAGAAAAGTCTTACAGACTACGCGTAAGGCTATTTACTGAGTGTATTGTGAACTTGAATATAAAATTCAAAGAGCAAAAAGACACACGTGATACCTTTAGAATATTTTCATTTTTATGTTAAATGTAAACATTTTCATATGCATTACTTTTATTATTTTTGATTAAATGTCTTCCACTTTTTTTAACAAAAAACTACCCAAATAAAATCAAAGGATTCAGCGTGAAGAATGCATTGGTGAAAGGAATATGAAATGTTTTAAATTTACGAAGAAATATTTTCATCTTGAGACTAATATCTGAAGTTTTACTGTGTAGAATAAGCTTTAAATTCAGATATTACAAAGGCATCAATTCAATTGTATCAGTAATTGATTTAGTCAAATATTAAAATGCAGTTATTTAATGGTGAATTCTAAAAAAAATATATGCATTAAGTATTAAAAAATATAAATTATATCTATCTTACCAAAGCGGAAAGCTTAAATATGGAACTTATCCCAGTTTTAATGTTTATTAAGTATTTGAATACAGTTTGATTTATAAGGCAACAATTCGCCTTATAAAATATTGTAATGCGAAAAAAAATCAGTCGACTGATGTGCTTTTACTCTATTAAAAGATATAAATAAAAGGTTTTTTGATTTTTGGAAAAAGTATTGTTTACTTATTAGCTAAATTTTATTCAAAAACGTAATTTCCCACGTTAGTTAAAATTCTTTGTCATCGTACATTGCTTACTAGATAACCTAATTCCTTACAGAAAAAGTCCTCATTTTTTGACGTTCCAAATACTTCTATTTCGATTTTGAAAACCTCAAAGATTACGTATCAATTTCATCATAAAATATCTTGAAAAATATGAACAAAAATAAGGACTATTTATTTTCATGTTTTTATTCATATCCGCCCTCTACGTCAAAGTAAAGTGTCAAGTGAATGCGAGGAAAGGAAGTTGGAAAAATTTACCAATACACCGCTGATAGATTTTGAATGCCTTTCTTATTTATGTGGCATAGCGTTGTCAAGGCAAAATATTATATAATCTGTTTTTGGTTTATAAAATGGTTGTAACATTAAATTCCTGTTTGGAAGTTAAAACTGAAAAAATAACTAAAAACCATTGATGATTTCACTTTTTTTCAGTAACTCATACTAAAACATTCCTTTGTGGTTACACCAGAAACACATCACAAACATTTTTTACTGAATTGATTTAGTACCATGTTTTTTAAAATAAGATTTGGCTCATTTTATCCTTGAATACTGCATACACACAACTATGTTTGCAAGAGGCAATTAGATTCCGAGAAAACGGACATAAATAGTAAATGAAATTTGTTAAAAATAACATAATGTTGTTCAACTTCAAGATGTTAACTACGGATGATCTAAAGCATAAATAAAATACATTTATTAAAGAGAATTAAGTTTAAAAAAACACTAATGGGCCATTTTGTTCTATTTTAACCAATTTACATGTTATACAGTCACGTAATTCAATGTTGAAATATTTCCCCTATATTTTAAAAATTTTATTTGTTTTTGCCAAAAAGTATTTTTTCTTTTTAGAGAATAAATTATTCTACATACTACAAATTATTTTATATATACATAATTATCACAGGTATATGAATTAGCATGACAATATAAGCTAAAGTTACGCTGGCAAGTATCTATTTATTTATTTTTGTCTAACCACGTAAGACATTTTTGTGATAATGGAAAACAGAAGGTTTTTGGTATGTGTTGAAAGCTTGTGATGCAATTTTCTTTAAAGTTACTCTTCTTAGCAGTTACAAGTAGTACAACTAAACGCACAGCAAACTCAAAGTTGATTGTCAGATAGGTCTTTGTAATGGATTCTTAAGAAATTCTTAATTGCACATACATAGGAAAAAACATTTTTAAATGAAAACCAAAGGTACGGGAATAATATTTATCGTTTACATTACTTTATCTTACTTTTTAACTATATATGCAAAAGCACAAGCATGACTTTAAAGTAATTCCTTTTATTTACTGGATCAAATAAGAAAAATTAATTTTAAAAGAACTATTTCAAAAACGTATTTTAAAAAAATGGCTACCAATTCAATGGATGCCCATTGTTTTAGTTTTTATTTGGATCTTATTAGTTTCTAACGTTACATATTAAAACAAAACATGAAGATTCTCATTAGTAATTACTTTATTTTCTTGTTGTATGATATATATTTAATGCAATTCTGTCAAAAATATATAATAAAATAAATAAGAAGTTATAAAAACCTGTTAGATGAAAGGATTTTGAAAGATATTATAATCCGCGTTAAAAATTTCGAATATATAAGTTACATTGGGTAGCATAATATCACATTTTTAACATAACTATATCGTGATTTTCGAACTCTTATACAGAGCTAATTTACAAAAAATATTGAAATGGCTATATTTTCGATATATTTGGTTTCCAACAATTTTTAAAGCTATATATATAGTTTTTTACAACAATATATATATATATATACAGTCTTAGCAAGATAATAAGTTTCAGACTCCAGAGAGCTCTGGAGTTCTAAATTGGGCCGAATAAGGTAAAGTTTAAACCTCAAGTAATTCTAATGATGTTTTTGACATTTATTTTTTTAAAAAAATTGTACACAAAAATTCATTGATAGGTGGTGTTAGAAAACTAATTGTTATTATTCGCTTCTATAAAAAATTTGAAATTTTTTCTTTTGCCTTAGAGCTTATTCCTCTTGGCATTATTCGTTGAACAAAAACAAGAACTGTGAAAGAGCGTTACTTATTTCTGCACATCCTGCCTACGTTACAAAAAATGCTACCAGTAAAAGTTTGCAATTTGCTATCGGAATGAACCGAATTTAATTGAAGCGTTGCAGATATTTGTGGTATAAAGCCAATTTCAGTGGTTACATGTCGCTAAAACTCACAAGACTATACAAACATAGAAGGAATTGGGCATTTATCCTTACAAAATTAAGACAGCTAGAATGCAGGACTTTATTTTGAAAGGATAAAAACCTATTGCAGCATGACAACTCAGAGGCTCATGAAACTCGTACAATTAACTTTCTTCTTGTTCGAATTGTGGTGACGTGGGTGTGATTACACCATAGAATATTCTGTTGAATGATAAAACTGCGTGTTGTCACAATAGGCAAGTCAACACCCATGGTTGTTGAATCTGAGAGTAAAACTTTGACACTATCCAGGAGTAACTCTTAAATATTGATAACGTGACTGCATGGTGGTATTTTATGGCTACTTTTTGGATTGGACAATATTGTTTTAAAGGGATAAGACCCAGGGTAACGGTACCAAAATATGCTGAGGTGTTTTGTATTCTCTCAACTTCAATAGCGTGGTAGACTTTTGGAAATCCTTTTCACTCAAAAGTGTGCACCTCATACTAACCGTAGTTTAAAGCAATAGCCAAGGAATCATTTCACAAATACTTATGTAATCACTTTCCTATATAATCATTAAATAACCTTTAAGTTATCATCGTCACTTTCCTACAGTACAGTGTCCAGCAATTCACCAACGATCAGCGAATTCTTGTTCTTAAGTTTCTTAAGGACAATACCTGCCATAATACGCCAGCATCTGTTCCATATCTGAATAACACCATTTCATGCCCTGTTCTTGATTTATCGGCAAGTCACTTTGGTCAGGCTGTGGCAAAACATAATTTTAGTATTAGAGCATCTTGTTGAAAATGAGAGGGGGGATAGACTTATTGAGCAGCTGTAAGGATATTTTCTTATACTATTAAGCCTTTATAAATAATTTTATATGTATTTCAAGGTCATTTATTGACGAATTTCATACTATTTTCTTAATATGCTATGTCAAGCGCATTATTTGAATTTTGTATATCTCAAATTCTATCTCATTTAATTCACTATTTGATCCAACCACTTATTTGATATGTTTGCAACTTCAGAGGGTCATCTGAAGTATGGAACTTATAAATGATGTCCGAAAATAGCACCCAAACTTTGCAAAACCAGATTCCTCGTTGTACGTACATCAGAGATGCTAAGATAAATGTATTTGTACAATCCATATTTTATGTGAAAAATACTGTAAATGAAAATGAATGATGATACAGGATGAACCATGATTGGACTCGAGAGCATTTCGGTGCTCTTGTACATAATTAGCTATATATGGCATACTCTAGCCACTGGATCATACGCGGGGTACATTTCTATGGACACTGTGATCTCTAGATCTCATACCGATGGAATTTTTTTTTATCTGCAGGGCATTCTCAAAGAATGGTTCCACTAATGAAGTCACATGATAAAAACAAACATGTGTTTTCCATTGAATTCAACATAAACATTAAACTAATTGTACTTGTTGTTCTATTTGTAAAACTTGGATAAAATTTCAAATTTCATATTTGGGTAAAGATGTTTAAATGTTAGGGGAAAAATTTCTTCTAAAAAAGGGTTTTTTAAATTAAAATAAAATCATATTTTATGTTTATACTTTTAAATAAAACGCATTTTGTATACATATGTACTTTTTAAGAGAAAGTTTCTGCAAAGAGCAAAACTTGGCAACACCGGAGCGCGTGAACTGATTAACTGGAAACACTAGATATTTTTTTATCGTGTGACTATGACGTCGCATGAGTTTTAAATTGATTGGCTAGAATCGAGTAGCTTTCACTATCATGTGACTATGACGTCACATGAATTGAGCCCATTGGTGTATCTAGATAGAGTTACAGTACAAACGGATTTAGTTGCTCGTTTGTATGTTGCTTGTACTTTGTTGAGCACCACGCTGCTGCGACGTGTGCATTCATCCATTCCACGGAGCGCTCAAGCATGCCTCGATATGCCCAATGGACACTTTGTACACCTGCTGTGGCCGCGGTAGCCGAGTGGTATAGGTATCGGATCGTGGCTTGCCTTGTCACAAGTTCGAGCCCAGTACCACTAAAGACCCGCCGTGCAGAGCAGCGGTGCACGTTAAATCTGTTGAGAGCTGAAACGTCTTCCCGTTGGTGTGGTGTGGTAGTTAGGAGAGGGTGGTTCCAGCTCAGGTGTCGTCCACGTCATTTGACCATGGTTCAAAATTACGTGGTCCGTAGCCAAAAGCCCTCATGTAGCTGAACAGTGAGACGTTAATATTCAATCAATCAATCAATTGAACATCTGCTATTTTAAATAGTTGGAATATTATTATAGTTGATGTGTCTAATAGGTTGAACCCCGGCATACTTTGTTTTCGTATTTTTCTTGTCAACTATGGATCGTATAAGTACAATTCCTCGGGCATTTTTTTTATGTATTTCGAACAAGGAATCTTCATGTACAGAGTTTGGGAGCTATTTTTTGAACACCCTACATATAATGGGACGTCTATAAGGCATTTTTATAGTTTTATTTTATATTTTCCCCGTAGTTTGTTGTAGGAGTTAAAAGTTTAAAAACCTTCACGTCCTGCATCATTTTAATGATTGAGCATTTCTAAAATTATAGCTACTATTAAAAAACTCTTTACTATGGAATGTTAAATAAAAGAGGCTGGAAACATTTATATCAATGTGTGTCAAAACTAGTAAATGTAGGATTTAAAGAGCTCAAGAAATGACCCAGATTAAGTTCTAACTTGCTTGTACTTCTTGGATATGATCAAACATAATTAGTTTAATCTGTAAGGAATGGACCATCATTGTTAGAGTCAGAAGAAATAGTCTATTAAAAGATGGGCTTGGTTCCTTTTTCCTTTAATGGTTTTCTGGAACACCATGTGGTTCGTCAAAACCTATAAACGACAATCAATTGATAAATCTCATTTGTTTTCAGAGAAAGGGATATAAAATTTCCTCTTTCTCCCATGCTTCCTTTACCACAAGGAACCCTATTGTTCTGCTAATAAACAGCTTGTTAACTTGTTGCCATTGTTCTACAGCATTCGGTAATCAATCTTTGATTTAAAAAAGGAGAAAACTGAATAGCCGAATGTCCTGGCCTAAAAAACAGTTTATGGTAAAAAAGTCCATCACAACCACCAAACACACTGATTAATTGATTTGTATGCCATAAAACATAAATGGCAGCACATAACCTGCCAAGAATTATTGAATATACTTGTACTTCCAATTCCTTCAATGAACTTATGACATCCTATTCATAAATCACTAATGAATTGTTGATGTTTATCAAGCACACTGATAATTTTCCTGCAATCTCGAAGAGGTCATAAGAATGAAGTGAAATTTTAGCAATGTGCAATGCAAATACTATTACCGAAAATTTCTAAAAGCAATATATCTATTTCTTCTGAAAAACTTTACATACCTTTTGTGGAAGGAGTGTGTGCAGTGAAACTCCAGTGGCGTAGCGAACATTCTCCGTTACGCAACTAAGTGACTCTATTATATGGTTACAGCTAATTAAGTTAGAATAAAAAGAGATAATATTGTCATTAAATTGCCGTCATAATTCCATTTCATAAGCTAAAATGTTTGAACCACTTGTTTTCGGGTTCACAAATTGGTGATGGTAGCTTGAATTTTTTCTGAATCTACAAAGTCACTCAAAATACCTAGAGCCTCATAAAGTAGAATACAACTTTTTCTTAGATCACAAAATTTGTTTCTACCACGGGAAAATACATATACTTTTGAGAAATATATGTGATTTGTGAATTATTTATACAATTATTATTAAATAAAGTGTTATCATATCTGTGACAAAAAATAAACAAAAATAAAAAGTAAAAATAGATTTTCTTAAAATTTTCCCATTTCTTTTAAAAATTGAAACAAATTATACAATTTAACAGACAAAGTTGCTTTTAAAAGTATTCTTAACAGTTTGATACAATTAAGAAAATAAGTGACCAAAAAGTTGATTCCACACATCAACAATAAGATTTAAAGTGACCAACTTTAAAGTTCAACAATTCATGCTAATGTGTGCAGGTTTATGTACTGAACTTTCTTGGTTTCCTATATATATATTTACGGCATTGCAAGAACTAGAATCTTGACGTATATAAGAAACCTTAAACTCTGCGACACAATGTTCTTTGCTTGTATTTACGAGATACAATAGCCATCGTTTATAAGTCCGTTATTATGATAATAAGGCTATCATGGATTTTGATATGTGTGAAAGTTGTTGAAGTAGAGTCCTATTTGCAGTAGGTATGAAATGCGCCTTTCTATCCGCTCTAGGTATACTTATGGAATGCCAATCGATAATTTTAATCAAAATGCTTGTTAGCAGAATGTCAAATAAAATGGAACAACCCGCGCCAAATTCGAAATAAAGATTTTGATTCAATTTTGGATATTAAATAATGTTTGATATTCATCGTCGATATGTAATGTTCAAAGTCCTGATACCAAAAGTGACATCAAGATTCGTAATTTCGGCTATTATTTAAATGAGTGCAAAAAATATCCCTGATGAGCCGTGAACCGAACGACTCTTCTAAATCATGAACGATAGAATGCGCGCAATCGACGCTATATTCATGAAACCTGTCATTTCACAATTATCATTTTTTTATTGTAATTTCTTCATGTGTGTGCTTCAAAGGAAGTGCTATACAAATTCATGTAACCATGTGAATGATTGGTATAGATTAAGATTAGAAAAACATGTAGTGTGTGTGTACAGGTCAATTATGGAGAAAACTATCTTAAAATGTAAGGAATGAAGTACAATACATTTTTGATACTACCTTTCATGTATTTCCTTTTGTAGAAAAGGAGGAGGGGGCGTCTTAATTAAATATAACCTTCGTGTTTTCAAATAAAATTCTAAAAAAAGTACTACCCACAAATACTATACAAAAACGTCACTAAATTACTTGTTTTAAAGTATAAATCATAGACACTTGAACTCCAATAAAAAAGACACCATTCAATGGAAAAAACAACTTACATTTATATACTTTTAATAGCTACTTTTTTTTCTAATAATTACACAACTAAAGTCCCAATTAAAGTTCTAAACGGGAGAACAACTAAAATAAATTATCAATGAAACTGAATGATTAAGGGTTTCACAAATAGATTAAGCCATGTTCATGGATTTATTTTCTTGATTCGTAACAGTAAACTAACTACTATCGACAACTCTTTGAACAATTCCAAATACATTATCAGATATATACAGAATATAGGATAATTTTCCCAATAAACCCATTTATTGATTCGGGAAAAGAATGCTTATCAATTAATGTTTTGATAGCTAAGTAACGAAATCTTTCAGTTGTTTCGAAAACTTATAATAATACGTCTATTACACATTTGAAAACTTTTCTGTATAGCTTTCAGTTTATTCTCTCCTTTTTTTTCCGTATTTCGGTAATTGATATTAACAAAATGGGAAATAGTACAGTTAATACTGTACTAATGAAATTCAGGTTGAAATATTCAAGAACTAGGCTTTTGTGATCACTAAAAATATATGAAATAAGTTTATGTTATAATAAAATATTCAAATAAACGTATTAAACTCTAATATATAATTGCTTTGGGAGTCAAGGATTTGAAAGTAGATCGCTATTTTATTCAAAAAATTATCTAAACAATATCAGAAGTATCTAAATATAACCTTAAAGTTTTGCGATTAAGAAAATAATATATCTATATAATAAAGAAATATTATTTTATACACACTGAATTTATATAAATTAAAATATACTTATGAAATTGTATGAGGCGTGTTCAAATGAAACTGATTCGAAGCGTAGCATGCGAACAGTTTTCAATGTATTTTCGTGGAATAAACGCGATAATGAAGTTGTATATACCATGCATGCGAATGCGCAAGCAGATTTGTGATAACTGCATTCGTAAGGGTGGCATTTATTTAAAAATGGTTAGAGTGGATGTAACTGCGTCCAAAACCAGATGCGTTAGCTATAATAAAGTTTTTAACACAGAAAGGGTGTAAGCCGGTGGATATTCATTGCAGAATGTTGGTTGCGTACGATGACAACGTGTGTGTAGAAGCCTCACGGTGACAAGATGGGCGAGAATATTTAGTGATGGTGGACATTAAACAAGAACGGATAAATCAGGATTACAAAGCTGTGACAGAGAATGAAAAGCTGTGACAGCTGTGGCTGATAACGGACATTGACGCTGTAATCAAAGGAAATCGATGTCGAAACATTCATGACGTCGCAAATGAGTTCAATGTTTCCATCGGTACTCTTTACAATATTGTCGTTAACATTTTAAAGTATCGAAACTTTTGTAGCCAATGCGTAGCCCACATACTGTCCAAACACTGCAAGAAAACAGTGATTGGGCCTGAGTTGCTGCATTTGCTTCCGCTACAGTTATGTCGGTGACGAGTTTCTGCCGTGCATATTGGTAAGGGATAAAACTGGTGTCACGCTTCCAAATGGAAGGGAAGTCCGCCAGCAAGCAATGGAAACATCCTAACTCATTTAGCCCAAAAATTCAAAACTCAACAATAAGCCGGGATGGTGATGATGACGGCATTTTTCGGCATGGAAGGAGCCCTAGTACTGGTTCCATGATCAACTGACATCGTTCTTCGCGGCAGGAATTCGTAACCTTCCCAAGCAATGAGAGGTCTGCCTAAACGCTATGGGTGTTTTCTTTTAAAAAACTTTGTATGCATCTCACCCATTAAGTATTGTTGTTTCTATCTATGTGTTTGTCTCATTTATGTCCCTACACATCTCATGGTTACTCACCTCTAATCACTTTTGTTTGAACACCTCTTATATTATATTTCCAAATATTTTGAAATGAATTAATACCGGCTGAAATCTTTTTCTAAAGTTTTAGAGCTTCTGAAGTGTTAAATTCGGTAATTCGTACTTTGGAAGAGAGTATTAAGGAAAATTGTCAGTAGAACTGAAGATGTAATGATTATAATCATTTGAATTGATGTAAATTAAATTATCAGCAGTTTACTTTATTTTATTCAGTGCACAGAGTGAATCTGAAATATTTGCCAGACGAATTTATTAATTATTCAAATGACAACATTCAAAATAAAATATTAATGCTACCAGAAAATTAATATTTTAAAATATTTACCTTAGAAGTTTATAATTGTTAAATATTATATTTTTAAATAATGAAAAAATAATAAACACTTTAGAAAACTTACATATTTGTTTTGCAAATGTATTTATGTTATTCATATATAAAGTCTATAGAATTTGATTTACATCAATGCTTAATCAGAAACATTTTAAGATAAAACATATTAGAATTGGCAAGCAAAGTTCACAATGGTCCCCTAAAGTTAAGTTAAGGTATCCGACTACGTTCGGAACCGTGATTTTGCAAAAGCGTATAAATGGATAATATTTATGATATTTACTGTCACTTATATTAAAAAATGTAAATAAAATTGTTTTAAGAGTATTATTACAATAAAAAAATTATTTAAGTACAATATTTTGACAAAAAATGAACATAGAATGACCCATTTTCAAAATATTCTCCTTTTGTGAAAAATGCTTCTATTATAATAATATTTTGCCTGTATATAGCTCAGACCTTTGTACAGAGGCTTAACTAGAATTTTTTAAATATATAACTTAGAAGTGGGTTTTTCCATATTTTGCGACTACAGAGGGAAGAAATTTTAAGAAAAAAACGCCGATAATTATTTCAATGGGCTGTAACTCTGAAAATAATGTGAATTTTTCAAAAAACATAGTTGAGCCTCTGTACAGAGGTCTTAGCTATATACAGGCAAGATATTATTATAATAGAAGCATTTTTCACAAAAGGAGATTTCGAAAAAAGGTTATTCTAAGTTAATTTTTTGCCAAAATATTGTATTTAAATAAATGTTTTTTGTCAAAATGTCCTTAAAATAATTTTATACATGTATTCTAATCTAAGTGATACTAAATATCATGAAAATTGTCCATTTATGCGCTTTTTTAAAATCCCTGTTCCGAACGTAGTCGGATACCTTAAATCAGTGCTTCTCAAAGTTTCAATATTTGCGACCCAATAATCCATCATAATTTTCATCGCCCCTCTTCCGCACAATAACAATGTATTCAATTCAATAGCACACTTTGAAACTAAAGCTAAAATACGACTTTAACCGCTTAAGTACCACCGGCGTATATTAACGTCTCGCACAGCCAAAATGTTAATTACCCCGGACGTATCTATACGTCTTTCCGAAGTACGATGATTTCTGTGCACTGCTGACCATAAAAGTTTCACGAAGACTTTTAGACTAGACCACTGTCAAGGTCCTTTTATTGCATTCCAGATTTACTTATTTCAGAGGATTTGCTTATTAATTCCTTTTCTCCCTCCCCCGTCCCCAATACATCACATACGCGCATCTACGGGAAAATGGTGGCGTTGGGAGAGTGAATCGCTTTATTTTAATTCAGCAGTTAAGAGAATAATTATAAACAATACAAATTATCAAGGTACGCGTTAATTTTTGTATATAATTTTATATATGACAAGCCCATGTAGTCATTGGTAATTATTAAACTTGATCTTCACTTAGTGTTGTTAAATTAATTATAAAACGCGTTGTGCAGTACTGATACATTTATAAGTGCATTATGTCAGTGTAAATGTGTATCATATTTTTTATTATGCCAGAATTTATTCGTTTGTTTACTTTCAGTACATTAATAATTTGTTTTAAATAATCTTTTGTTTTCGACTATCAAATGTACTCGCCTCCCCCTTGCAGAGTTTAAACTCCCCTAAGGGGATGCGCCCCACGGTTTCAGAAACGCTGGATTAAATGCATAAGGACTTGAAATAACTCAAAAAATAAAGCATAAAATACCACGATATTCGTTGCACAAGACTGTTCTTCCAAATTTTCCTTTCTTCATCATGAATAAAATATAACATTCGTACTCCGCTAATTAAATTAATGAAATTTTACGTGATAACTGAGTAATTATGCTAATGCGAGAGCACACTCAGGTATCGTATACGAGACGGCACGTAAACGGAAATTTTATCTCTATGCCAGAGATCTGTATTAGAATTAAGATAATTTTTAATGTAGGAAAAAATAAATTGAAAGACCTAACAGATGAAAACAACAGGTTTATTAGAAGTATAACTGCCCTCCCATTCATATGACATGCATTGTGCATTTTTTTATCTTAAAATCCTCAAAAGGATCTATTAAAAATGTATTCTTATTTATATATATATATATATATATATATATATATATATATCGGACATACATCATAAGCGTATATCATAACAGATATCATTACATTTGTGCAAACTGTACTTATACCAATTTTAGACTGTGTTTCAAGAATATAGCTATTTTAAAAGGAATTAAATTAAAATGTTGATAAATGTAAACGAAATTTGAAACATGTATATATAAAATTTGTCTTTAATTTACTACAATTATCCTTATCTTCAATGGTTTATGTGCTTACAATATGTCGCTTTAAGTCATTTTCATCATCCCTGCATTTTAAACTGCAAATTCTAAATAGAAAAATTTTGAATCTACAAACATTTTACAATATAAAATGATTTAATAACTTACTCTGCTTTAAATTAACATATTTATTTGTTTGTTTTATTAAGCATAATTAATACTTAAAACTTTTTATATTGATATACCGGAGCATTAATTTATTTCAAATGCATAATTGCAAAGTATAGTAGAAATATAGATAATTAATTGTTTTAAGAAACTTTTATTGAGAATATGTATATGAAATCATAACATATAAAATCAACTGACATATATTTCTCATTAAAAATTCTTTAATCTAACATCACATATATCTACGTTTTTTTTCGAATGCTTTAATAAATAATATAAAAACCATATCAAGCATTTATGAATATTTTAATATTACGTAAGTGATTTCACCATTATAAATAGTTGATTTATATAAACACATACGAATATTGGAGCCTTAAACCTTTTTAAATATTTATGAAATATTTAAAATTTTAAGATACCACATACGCTTTTAAATCAATGAAATATTTAAATATTAATTTTTCAATCAACTCAATGTTTCTTCAATTGAATTAAATTTAAACGAAAAGCTATTCGGAATGTTCTCATTGGTCTTCTTCCTTGAGTAACTCAGGTCTCTTATAACTTATCGAGTAAAAGCTATCCAATTTGGACCTCCCCGATTTTATAATATGAACTTTTGATTTTACTGCTCTTGTTATTTAAACTTATCAATGTTAAATGTGTTTCGAATTTAATGACTAACTAGTGGATAGAAATACATTAAAGGTATAGATACTTCTAAACTAAAATGGATTTTATTTAAACATCTGTTATTTTTAAAAATCATGTGTCGCAAAATAAGATGTAAGCAAAATAGATGCTATGTTTAATGCAAAATAAGCAAAATAGTTACTTATTCGGCAAAATTACAACTAGATATGAATTTGATCTAAAAATACATCAATATGATCTACTTCTTCCAACATTAGCAAATATTCTGAATAAATTTTGTACAAATATTCATTTTTTTAAAAAAATATATATATATCTATTATTTGTTTTTTAAAATTACCTTAAGGCCTGGTGTATAGAGCTCTTTTTTAACACAAAAAATAAGGTCAAAATTTTTTGGTGCATGTTATACGCCAGGTATAAAAATGATAATCTTAAAAGTAAAAGATATGAGCTTAAAAAATTAAGGCATCTATGTAAAACGGAATACTGCTTATTTTTAAAAAAATGACAAACCTAAGGGCTGTACTTAAGGAAATATCATAATTTTTCAGAAACTTGGTATAATACCTCGAAGAAATGACTTAAAAACATTAGAGTACTGTACACAAATATTTCAAGTTTTTCTTTAAAAAATGCGTCGTACACCGGTGCCCGTTATGCATTGTATTTTACTATAATACGTTCTTTATTAAAAATACTCTAAAAATTATTACAAACATACGAATGAAAGGAAATGTCAAGATTATTTTTAAAGCAATCAATGATAACGACTTCCCTTAAGGTATCCGACTACGTTCGGAACCGTGATTTTGCAAAAGTGTATAAATGGATAATATTTATGATATTTAGTGTCACTTAGATTAGAAAATGTATATAAAATTGTTTTAAGAATAGTATTACAATAAAAAATTATTAAAGTGCAATACTTTGATAAAAAATGAACATAGAAGGACGACTTTTCAAAATATTCTCCTTTTGTGAAAAATGCTTCTATTATATATAATAATATTTTGCCTGTATAAAGCACAAACCTCTGTATAGAGGCCCAATTAAAATTTTTGAAATATATAGCTTAGAAGTGGGTTTATCCATATTTTACGACAACAGAGGGAAGAAATTTTAAGAAAAAAACATTGATAATTATTTCAATGGGTTTTAACTCTGAAAATAATGTGAATTTTTCAACAATCATAGTTGAGCCTCTGTACAGAGGTCTGAGCTATATACAAACAAGATATTATTATAATAGAAGTATTTTTCACACAAGGAGAACATTTTGGAAAAAAGGGTTTTCTCTGTTAATTTTTAGCCGAAATATTGTATTTAAATAAATTTTTTTGTCAAAATGTCCTTAAAACAGTTTTATACACTAAATATCATGAAAATTATCCATTTATGCGCTTTTTTAAAATCCCGGTTTGGAACTTAGTCGGATACCTTTAGAGCTTGAAGAAAAAACATTGATTATATTTGGAGTATTGGTATATATACTTAAAATCTAAATGATATCGACGGAGTTTTAGTTAAAGTTATTTACTCGCGCAAATTTATAGATTTATTACTAATAATTATTTTTTAAAACCTTACAACATCCCTGGTGAAATCAATTTTTGTTAAATTCCAATTGTAGTTTTTAGTGTTATTACTTTTAAAAACTTTTCAATTTTTTGCAAAAACATATTTTTAGTGGAAAATGCTTTTTTTAAATTTCATTTACTTTTACTAAGTTTCAATATTGTCTATTATTTTACTAGTACTTTAAACATTAAAATAAATACGGTTCTACAAAAGTGTAGTATATGAACAACTTTTAAGTCATTTATTCATTTTTCTGCTTTAGTCGTAAGAATCTCACATTTTACTGCGATACCATTTGTAGAAGAAATCTAATTGAGGTTACATAATCATACATTAACCGTATCAAATAACTTTATTTTTTATATTTAATTTTTTAACCTTAGATATTAATATTTAAGTTGATTCTGCACTGATTCTACCTAAGGGAACATCAAAATAAATCACTTTTAAACACTCAGAGAATGGTAAAAAGAAATATAAACAAGTAACTATATATATAAAGAATTAAAGGCAATTTCTTACCTCATTTTGAAACATGTTTTAAAATTGAGAATTAAAGAATGTTCCGTATTTTCAAAAATACGCTCACGTAATAATGATAAATTTTCGTAAATAAAACAATAGAAAAGTTTGTAACCACTGCCAAATAAATTTTCTGATTAGTAGATAATGAAATAATGTAGCAGTTATATAAAAGCTATAAACAACAAATACATTTATATTCTTACACCAATATAGTTATGTATAAGAAAAACAAAATTCATTTAATAAAAGCGCGTTATTTGTATACTCCTCTCCAGTATCTCTAAAAAAGATTTGAACTATTAAATAAGTTGATTGATTAATTTATTAACAATTAAGAATTCAAATTTCAGTTATGATAATCACCTTAACAAACAGTTTATTTCCACCATTCTATAATCTAAAATGCACCTATTTTAGACAAAAATGTGATTTGTTAGTCTTAACACACTTTTTCATCTTTTATATCTCAGAAACTCGTCTGTATTTTATTCAGGAAGCAAACTATTGACTCTTAAAGAAATATGAAAGTGACAAAGAAGCATGGCTAATAAATTATAGTTTAAAAAAAACTAAAAGCACGCTTTTATGTTTAAACGAACTAAAAAGTAAGAAAATAATTCTTAATACAAGAAGAAAATGGTTAACGAGAAAATTAATGTCATTGTGGTAAGAGCGTGGGGTGCTCTATATTAAGTGTTATAATGTCTTACTAGTTCTATATATATATATATATATTCCAAAGTGCTGAGTTAGTGTAAAAATATAGTACAAAGCAAACCACGCTTTTACCACAACCACATTAATTTTCTCGTTAATCATTTTATTCTTATATTAAGAATTTTTTTTTTTTACTTTTTAGTTTAATTTACTATAAAAGCGCATTTTTTTCTTAAGATTTTTAAACAATCATTTATTCATTGTTGAATTTATCCTTGAGTCTGATATTTGCAGCTGGAATTACGTGGCTGCTGAAATTAGTCTTGCTCTTCTATGGATATCCATTAACGGGTCTAAAGAAATTTTATTCTTTCCATTTACGGGGCTTCGGATGAGTTCCATACCGTTATATTTCAAATATTACGTCTCTATAGATACAGGTCTAACCGATAAAAATTATGCTAAGAAGAAATATTAAATGTCAATCATGTTATCATCTTTTAAACGTATTGCTATAATTTTAATTCGTATCATCACTTCTAAACTTATTGCTTTATCAAAATAAAAATAAAATATTTAACAAGTAGAACATAAATTTATCACCCTTAAACGTATTGCTATAATTATAATTTGTATCATCACTTCTAAGCGTATATATATATATTGCTTTGCAAAAATAAAAATAAATATTTTGCAGTTAGAGCACCCTACCCTTTCTCACATAAAGAACACGTTTTATTTGTTTTATTTGTATTAACCACAAGCCTATTCGCGGTTTTAGGATTGCATCATAATCTTTTAGTGGCCAAATCTGGAATTAATCACCAAATCTGAAAATGGTTTATGCAAAGGTCGCCAAATCTGGAATTTCATACGGAATTCGTCGGCAAATGTATAAATCGTATTCCTAATTATCCTGATCAGAACAACGGAATAAAATTATGAAATTATTGTATTGCCATAGGTCCTTGACAAATGTGCAAACTTTTGAATTAATCTGACCTTTTAAAGTAGGTAAAAATCGAGTTCAAAATTCTGTTACATACAAGTGAAACTTATAAAAGAGTGCTAATAAAAAGTAAAGGGTTTTAAATATTACAATCACGACACTTGTAAAATCGATCAAAACTAAAGAATGAAGCTAGCGGAGATTAACAAAAATAAAACTTCAATGTGCATAAATAATATGATACTTGTAAGTATCCAAACTAATCCAACACTCAATAAATTTGTTTTGTGACCCTATTTCAGAAATCAAAAAGATTTATGACTTCAAAAAAAAGTCCTGTTTAAAGAAAGCTAGTTCCCCAAAGAGCAAACAAAAGTTCCAAAAGCATTCATCAAATTTATTGCTTTTTAAGAGCTAACTAACTGTTACGATCAATTCTTCCGACCCAACGTAAGGAAATTCTGTGAGCATTTATCCTTTTGAGATATTTATTGATTCATAGAAGGACATGAGTATTTGTTTATTTATTAAATGTTGTATTTTATTCTTTGAAAATTATTGATAAATTCGAAAGTAGTAAAAAACTTCTTTTTTTTATATATATATATATATATATAATATATATATATATATATATATATATATATATATGTTGTGTGTGTGTGTGTGTGTGTGTGTGTTTTGTTTGTGTGTTTGTGTTTGTGTGTGCGTGTGTGAGAGAGAGAGAGATGAAAGAGAAGAATTTAATTTCGATATTATAAAAGTTCTTCATTGGGAGAGTAATGTACATGTTTCTATGTTCAGAAATAATGTGATTAATTATATACAACGCAATCAATTTGTAGTTTCTAAAAGATCAGAAAAAATAAATAGCTTTAAACATTTTAATACATATTGCTTAATTCAGAAACACCCAATTAATTTTACTGATAGTTATTTGAATAAACAAATTTTAAATAGTAAGGATTAAAATTACTTAGAATAATAACAGTTTATTTCAATAAATTTATCATTTTCCCTAGTTATAGTTGCCTCCATATTCTAATATTAAATAAAATTACTTATTAATATTTAATTCATATAAAACTAATGTTACTTAAGTTATGGTAGTTTGCAAATTCTCTTTTTAACTTTTATTTCTATTATTTTTTATTCTCTATTACGCCACTAGATGTTAATAAGCATTTACTTATAGTTTATCTCGTCATTCCCTTACCTATATACTTGTTCTAAAAGCTTAATTTTGAACTTTATTAACTACTGTGAGAAAATTCTTATGATGGATGATATGTCGTGACAGCAAATAAAGAGCGATAAATGTCACGTGCGCTTACAATGTTATTTTCTCTAAATGCAAAGCCCACATGCATGTATTTGTTTCCGTAAATTTCTGCATCCTTATTTGAAACAATTAGCTTTATTCTTCGTTCAGTTTTTATCTAAAAATTCGATTAAATACACAAATTTTCTATTGAATTTTAAATTCTATGTATAAAGGTATTGCCATGAAGGGAAAAAATAAAAGTATATCTTCAGTTATTGCCATAGCAATTTTTTTTGTCACTCTACAATTTGTCATCTTTCTAATGCAGTGTTTCTCAAACCCTTGGGGGGCCCCCGAGCATTCAAAAATAAAAGGAAAAAAAAATTAATTTACGGGAATAAAAAAAATACTTTCTGATATAATAAAATAAAAGATTTACTTTATTGTTTCTATATATCATCTGGTAAAAAAAGGTATCAAAAATAAAAGATTCTACTTTGAACGCTCATTAGCTATCTTTGATCCTATAACTAAAAAAAAAAATATTTTGTTTGCTTTGTCGTAATCCTACGATAGAGTTTTTTTTATTACTTTTTTTTAACCTAAAATTTTACTTTTCGGTTTTAATTTACTGGTAGGGTTACATCACCCCTTTTTTTTTTAAAGGGAAGTTCTAAATTATATAATTCTGTTGCGTTTTTTTCACAAAAAGAGTTTTATGATCCTATTGAGCACTTTGACGGATTAATTGGCCAAGATTTATTTTTTTGGTATACTGGCATATAATACAAAAAACGTTAATTCTGTGTGAAAATTGTTTATTTGTTACCAATGACCTTGACAGAGAATCCTCTAATATGACGTCTTAATGGGGCTAAAAAGTGAAAAAATATCTCCCCTTGGGTGGCAAACGTTTTTAGAATCTTGCTACTGTTTAGACCGAGTTCCCCAAAGACCACTATTTTTCAAAAAAAATTTTCTTGAACATGCTGCATTTTTTTCTATGAATAACTTAGTGGTTTTTTGTGTGTTGTACGACTGATTAATGGTTTATAAATCTAAATAGCAGAATATAAAAAAGAAGGGCATCTGCGTTCCTCAAAAGAAATTGAAGCTGATCAAAAAAAGGGAAACACTTGCTGAAATAATACATATTAATCATGTTGGAAAGAAAATTTTAAAAAAACAAAAACATGAAACGAAAGAAAATTTTCAAAGCTACATTAAGAACTTTATCAAAAAAAAAATATGAAGCCATAAGTGTACCGAAAAATGCACTTCACCCTTAAAAAAGACACAAGAAAGAAAATTTCAACAGGATATTTGTCGATCATAAAAGGACTTTAAAAATTACAATAACGTGAACAAAATGTGACATTTTTTGAAATAACTTTCCTGCAATGTTAAAAAAAAGTGTCTGTGATTTGTGTCCTTTTTTAAAGGTCACGAAATTTGGAACAATTTAGTTCATTTTTATTGGATATTTTCCCCTTATAAAAGAAAAAATAGAAAAACCCGAAATAGGTAAGTATATTTTCTTTGTTAAATTATTTAAATTGTGATTTTATCTTGTATATTGAAAATAATTATAAAAAGCTTTGGGGGTGCATCACCCCCGCGACCATTAACGTTAGTATCGATGCACCCCGTCGAGCTTTCTGCTTTAAATTTTAAAAAAAATAACACAATTGTTATTCATTAAATTTTATATTCTTTTTTCTTAACATTTATTCTAAATGCTAAATTTTGGGGGGCTTAAAATTAAGTTCATTCAAAACCGTTTATAATATAGTTTTTTCAATAAATCATTTACATTTTTTTATACATTGTTCCGGTTTTACTCCCTTTCATTTAAAGCTATTATATCCCAAAAATAATGTATTATCATTTTTAAAAATAAACTCGTGTTAAAGTGGGTCTTCAGCCAGTATAAAAAGAAGTTTTAAAAATTATTAGTGACTTCCACGGGCGTCTTGCAGAGCTAAGTTTTTCAAAAGGAAGGCTAAAAAATTTGGGGAAAATTTACACTCAAGAGTTATTTTTTTTAAATTTTCTCAGATCTATATTTTTTCTTCAAAATAACCATCGAGAAAACCGGATACAAGGTATGATGTTAAAATTTTAATAGTCACTGTATTGGGAAAACTATGAAGATTTTTTTGGCAGTTAAAAAGGGCCCCTTTTGAGTATTTTGAAATGGATCCCCTTTCCCATTCTAAATTGTTAATTTGCCCTTTTGTGTACTTGTTGATGCTTTTTTTTATCGTCGAATGCTCGCTGTGATTTAAAAAAAATCTATGATTTTATTTTTAAACCATTGCCGTAAATACTTAATACCGTGAATTACAATTAACCCTGAATTATGAAATGTTATTCAAAGAGATTCGGTAGCTAATCGATTGGCCAAAACTGACTAAATTGTACGAGGTCGCATTTTTACTTTTTTTTAAAGGTTGCCAGACTCAAGGAACGTTCGCGAGAATGCCAGATGTAATGGATATGATAAAGGCAACATAGATTGGCTATTTTTTAATGACATTTGTACTTTTAAAATGGTCTTGAAGGAAATAAATTTTTAATTAAATATTATTTCTCAATCTGTTTCTTTTTAAAATTAGAGAAAGAAAAATAACATAATTAACCTATTACTTAAAGTATATATATATATATATAATTTACTTAAAAATATATTACTTAAGAGTAACATATAAAAAAAATTTAATATTTATCTTATTAATACTAAATTTAAAGAACAAGTTTAATAAGTATTAGCGACTTCCATGGGTTTTTTTTTTTGCAGAAAATTTTTTTAAAATTTTTTTGAAATTTAGTTCTTTTCTATAAACGATATCTATATTTTGTTTCTAAGCAGCCACCGCATTTTTCAATAAGTTCCAATTTAAAAATTAAAAAAGGAAAAAAAAAACATAATAATTTTTTTTTCCATTACTTATTTTTATTTATTTATTTATTTTTTTTTCTTAAAAATAAATATACAAAATTTTAAAACTTATGTTAAATTTGTACGGTTTTTAATTAAAATCGTGTATTGGGCTTTTCTCGGTTTTTTTGCCAGTAATTTTTTGTTAACCATAAAAATTGGGGGGGGCCCGTATTGAAAGTTTGGGAAACACTTTCTAATGTCTTTGTTATGTCCCCTGTTTTCAGTTTCAAAAAAACTTTTACCTTTTTATTTTTAAAAATATGTATTCTTTTTTACTGATTTTTTTCTTCATGCATAAACTTTTTTAACAGCTGCATTGGTATCAAAACAAACTACCGCTTAAAAGGTAAAAGATAGGAATATTGGAAAAGCTTGTCCCGAAATGATGTCGCATTATTTGATTACAAAATATAGGATATCTTATTTCCACATTTTTTTTCGAAATTTTGTCTAGGCACAAATCTTAATTGATAATAAAAACATGGCTGTAATATTTTAATGTTAACTACATTCGAAAAAGATTTGAATGTAGGAAATTCATCACACATTAGCTCGTGAAAAAAGTTTATTTCAATTTAAATTTGATTGGAGTTTTTGTAATTTATTCTTGGTGATACAATCATTTCTGCCACGGGGGTAAAACCCGGGCCCGGGGAAAAGGGCCCCACATGTAAGATGACTGTTTTTCAAAAAATTAAATATTGGTTTTAAAGTTTTTTTTATTTTGAAATTTATTAGAGGGAAATGTATGATATATTAAATCTAAATGTATTTGCCGTTACCGTTTTGT
>BMAV01019792.1:0-43011 GCA_019973955.1 Trichonephila inaurata madagascariensis | reverse complement strand
AATGAAATCATTTAAAGGGAAAGTTTTGGTTTATATATTTTGCTGCCCATCGGGTTTAAATAGTTGGGGCACCCTTTTGTGGCAGGGGGGTACTTGAAAGCCACGAGCTGAAAAGTACCCCGGGGAGTTGGTGAAAGGGGGGGAGGGTTGAGCCCCCTAATCACCCCCCCGGGTTTTTCCCCCTCAAAATTGGGATGGACCAGCCAAATTGTTTTCACCGAGTTTCCCCTCAAAGCTACAGTTAACGACAGACATACATTTTAGTCCTATACGACAATGAATTTTGTGGGTCTCGATCTGACACTATCCGACAAATGGCATTAGAAACTACAACATTTATAATTTTTTTTATAAAAAGTCACACCTCAAATGCAAAAGTTTAAACATATTAAAAAATTTGCCCTTTTTTCTTTTTTAGCCACAGCACCCAGTGTGGAAGGGTCAGTTATTAATAATTTTTCCAAAAAAATGACTAACACTTCCAGGTTATTATGATAACAGAATATTTTTTGAATTGGTGAAAGAAAAAGAATATTAAACTAAATTCGGAAAAATCAGAAACATTCTACTCAATCTTTCAAGATGTTACAAAATTACAGAATTATAGCTTGCGTTATCTGAACCTTTTTTAGACGGCGTGTGCCACCTATACGTAATCCACAATGGTGATTTGATTTTCCTGTCAAAAAGAAAATTATGTGTGGAAATGACATGGTGGTTTTAAGCGATAATGGTTGCCACGTTTAATATTTCTTCATGCTTTTTGTTTTATGTTGTTAGGGCTTGTGTTGTGATGTCGGTAGCCATAAAATAAATAATGCCTTGATGATGATAACGTTTTCCCACAAACTGATCTAGCCGGAAAATAAAAAAAAATACGCATAAATATGGCAAATAATGCATATAAAAATGGGTGACGATGCCATAGCTTTAAAATAGCAAGTTAAAGCGCTTTCTTTTTCAGTAAAACAATTAAGTAATTCTTTTTAGACTTGGTTAACAAGAATTCAAACTCTAGATACTGACGTAGATTCGTATTAAAAAGTCTTAATACTATTCCCCTTTTCTTAATGTAATGTGTTATTTTCTTTTGCTGTGGGAGCCAAATTTTTTTCTATAATCTCGAATGCAAGGTGAAATTACTACTATTATTAATAACAATAAAAGAAAGAAAAAATATTATCATATGATGAGGATTTTTTTTTTTTTAATTTATTGAAATGAGTTCTTTTTGTATAATTAGTCACAACCTGATTTATACATTAAAAATTATTTTAAGACTCTCAATATCTTATTTAAAATATTATTTTTTTGGGGGAAAAAAATTTGTAACTATGACTCTTGACCAAATATTGCCACGATTATCTTAAAAATTTTCTAACAAATTAACATTAAAATCATTGTTTTGACTTCAGAATTCTTACTACTTTTTAACTTAATAAAGTTTTACATTTAACGAATCTGTTAGAAAATGTAAATTTGGATCTAACGTCTTATACCAATCTCATAATGTTAAATATACATAAATCCGTCTTTATAATTATTGATTAAGAAAACATTTTTAAAATAGGGACATTACAAAGTTATTTGAAAATATGATTTCACAACATAACGTTGTCGAGCCATTAAGGAAAAACAAGAAACAAATATGCTAATTGAAATAATTAGACTATTCTTATGTGTGTGAATAGCTAGAACTGCGGACATTGTACTTTTATGATGAATTCATTTGGCAACGCTTTCAATTTTCCGGGAGCCATTTCAAACCGATTGCAAGAGGGTTGTAAAGAGTTGCTGCTAATTTAATTGCCTAGTTCCAGATCATAAACGTCCTAACGACTGAATGCATTGGTAATATAAATTGAGAATGGCGGACTATTTGAAGTTAATTGCGCTTGTATTTCGTGATTTTTTTGTGTTTGAAAAATCTAGTTATTTTCGTTAATAGAAGTGTTATAAATTTTGAAATTATTGAAACATTTCTTTAAAGGTTATTTTTTTATTTATATAACAGATGGGGCTGATGAAAGAAAAGAAGTGCAAACAAGTACATTTAATTTGATTGTTAAAAAAACAAAAAATTAATGTATTTTTGGAATATTTTTAAAATCATTGAAATTATTCCCTTATTTATAGATATGATTGAATTAATATAAATTAAAGTGGAAAAATACATGAAAGATACTTTTTGATTAGCTTTTCTATAAATTTAGTTACTAATGAGAAATGCATATGCTCTACCACAAAATTAGACTACCAAGATTTGGGTAAATTATGTAAAACCTTTTAAAAATCTAATAAATTAAAATATAAATCCCCATGTTTAAGGACAAATATTCCACTGTAACTAACTACTGATACATTTTTTTCCTTTTTTTAAACATTTTCTAAAAACTATGTTGCAAATTAGTGTACACTATGAAATAGCCTTTTTTTGTCTTATACATATAGAATGCGCGCATTTACAGGAATAATTCATTAAGTAAAAATCAAATTAAAAACTACTAAGCCCCATGTTCCCTCACACGTTTTGGAACAACTAAGCTAGGTGTTCTAATTTCATCACATTGTGAAACTTGAAACACTGATCTTTATTATTCCAAAAAAGAGAAAAAATTTATATATGGTTTAATAGAAATAGAAAAACAAATGAGTACATTTTTTTTTAAAAAAAAATTAAACACTTTATATTTGTTTAAATAATTAATATATTACTTTTTAAAGCTACTTTGAGTTCCTGATGTTCATATACATAGTTGGGGCTTTTAAAAATATGCACCCAATTTAATTAATTTGTATTTAATGAAACATGCAGTGAACATAAATAATCTATATTCAAATGAAAAGAAGTTTTAAAGTTTTTACATTGGTTATAAATGTTTCAATGTATTTCTTTTTAATGAATGCAAGCAGCTAATTCAGCGTTTCTAAAATTGTGGGAAGTGTCCCCTTTAAAGGGCGTGATATCCATTTGTTGGAGGCGAGAGCATATTGAAAAGTGGAAAACAAAAGATTTAAAATAAGTATTAATTTACAAAAAAATTTTAAAATCATTCGCTTAATTATTAAATCCTTTTCATGATTTGTCGTATACAAAATGTAATTCTTATTTTAATAATTTTTATGGTTTATAATTAAATTCTTGCTGTAGCTTTAGCATCAAAGTACATTTTTATTAAATATTAAGCATAAAATATGAAGAGAAAAAAAAGCAGGATATGTGTACTTTTATGAAGCCCAGTGGCTGAATGGTAGTGCATCGCGCTTCCACGCCACAGGTCCGGGGTTCAAAACTCAGCTGGGCAAGGTCGACTCAAGCTTTCATCCCTTCAGTGGGTCGATAAATGAGTAACAAGCAACAATGGGGGTTTCGCTCCAGACTGACCACGTGACCAAAACATCTGCTCATGCACCTCATTGCTCAAGATCACGTATACTGAGGTGGGCACAGTAGGTCCTCATAAGCTGTTGCGTCACTGAGTTTAGTTTTGTTTTATGGGCACTTTTATGAACTAACGATCCTTTTGCTATGACTTACGTGGTATCTAGAGAGTAAATAGCTCTTAATGATATTTAAAAGTCAAATAGCTAAATGTTAATTAATTACTCTTAATTTAATTCTGTTCTCATTAATTAATTATCTTTGTTCAACAAAGCGTATAAGATGCTACTCGCAAAAATTATGAAGAAACTAAGAAAATATTCATGCTGACATTGGATTTTTTTTTGTTCGCTCCTTTGCTTTTAAAGAGTATCAACTGTCAAAATTATTTATTGAGAAAATAGTTTGAAGAAAATATTTTATCCGTTCATTATTCTTCCTTTTGAGGGTACAGCCAATGAAATAAGATCTTTACTTGGCAAAGTGGTAGGAACGATTTATTGTTAACAAAAATGTTTTATGCTTAGAAGATAGAGAATATTTCTCTTTAGATCCTTTTTTTAAGTAAATAACATTTATATTTTGTTGAAAAATCTTTAGATAAATAAAATATGTCGGAGCACTTAACTCATCCGTAAACAATACAATTCTGGAAGACTACGTTTTTATAAGTTTGGATTTGAAGATATATTTTTGTGACAATCTTTTCCCTTTGTAAGAGTTTTTTTTTTTTTAAAAGGGGTTAAAAAATTTTTTTATGTGTTTTTTTAAAAATTTTTGGAAAAATTTTAATTGTATTTTAAAAAACTTAGTTTTCACTTTTTTTTAATCAAAAAAAACGAAAACTTAATCAAAATTTTATATCGCTTACGTTTATTAATTTCCCATTATTTTAAATCTGCATTTTTAAAAAACATTATTGTAACACATATTTCTTGCATTAACACACAACATTGTTGTAACATATTGTTGTAACACATTTTCATTGTAACAATATTTTCATTGTAACAATATTTTCTTAAGCTCAAAATACTTTAATTTTAAAAATTGTTACGTTAAAAAATATATTTGTATATTTTTGATAATTCCTTACACAATAAATTTTTCTACTAATCTCAGAAGGTACAATACTTTATATCTTATTCAAATGTTCTCTATTACAGGAATGAATTATTCGATTTATCGACGAAAACAATAATTGATTCATAATAATGAAGATGTTGCTGAACAATTTTAAGATTTTATCTCGATAATTTTAAAATGATATATCTAATTTTATTAATAATACTTTGAATTGTCTTCGTAAGAAGAGCATAAGCAAAAATAATACTCTCGTTAGTATTAAATATTTTAAATATATACAAGATACTTTTGACTATTTTATTTTGACACTCTTCGAAATATCAAAACTGATTTTCTTTATTTATACATTTTAAAATATGCGATGTACTACTAAAGTTAAGAATAATTTTAGTTGAAGATGTGTGAATAACTCTTAAAAATTTCTTCAATAAATCCATGAAGATGTGTGTATCGGAGAAAATGAAATTAAAAAAAAAAATGTTCTTTTGAATTATTTTATGTAGTTGAGAATATTCACAAACTTGAACAAAAGTAAAAATCGATTGAAAAATGTGAACGATGAAGAATTTTATATTCTTCAATCTGTTGATGCAATCTGTAAATTTTAAAGCAATTTTTTTGCTTTACGTATATATAATATATATATATATATATAATATATATATATATATATATATATATATATAATTTGTTCCATACGAAGTCTGCAAAAAACCTATAGCTCGCTCGAGCGACTGGCAGATGCCCAGATTTTCATCTCACTGTATTTTTTAAACTTCCTTCAGATATCTTGAAAACAGTCATCCAGTGCTCAAAAAGGAATTTATAATGAAAAAATAATAATAAAATGACAATTCTGCAGAAATAAAGGTTTCAATTAAAAAATTGTTTTTTATAGATTGCAGTAATGCACTTGAAATTTTTTAAAACCAAAACATGACGGAAAATTATTTTGGTGCCAAGTATAAATTTTAAGAGCCTTTTTACTTGTTTTATTAACACTTTCACTCTTTATGCTTTTCTTTTCATCGCCCTCTATATTTGTTCTTTTATGATTCTTAAAATACGTTAAAATTTTATGTGGCTTTATAAAATCAAATAAAGGATGTCTTACAAATTTTATTTTCGTCATAAAAACTGAATCTCTACTTCATATATGCATGTACTTTTACCTATAATAAATAAAAATTTCATGAGCTTTACGTTATTTTTGTTGACACGAAAATAGGAAAACTTGGAAACAGACTCAAATTATCAGACTTTTGTAAGGTGATGTATTTTTTTAAGAACAATATTTTCTGTTTCAACGAAAATATTAGTGAAAAAATTATAGACTTAGTTCCTTACGCCTGAAAAATGATTTTGCTTTGAATATTTCAAAATTCATAAAATATGTTTGTTATTTTGAATATTATTTTTATAAGAAGCATTATTTATAAACTTTTCTTTGCATAACAATAGGCAACATTTTATAAACGTACTAATATAATTAAGCAAATATAATTAACTAAAACTGTGAGTTAAAAGTTTTTCTTCTAAAAATAATAAATTATTTTTTAAATAGTTCACAAATTATATTGTGTTTCGGGCATATAAGCTATTAAATATTTCTTTTTGTGAACATTTAATTTTTTAAAAAAATTTCTTTGTTCAAGTGATATAATAACTTTGACCTCTGAGCGGAATATCAATTTATTTTCCGCTCTTAAAAACATCCGTCTGGCAGATAAGTACGTAAATTTTCTTAAATTTTAATATCTAAGGACTGTTTTAAATGCCCTTATTGCTCATGAAATTGAGTAGAATTTTTAATATTTAAGTGTTTATGAGGCACATTATATTAATAAATTTTTATCACAAGAATTGTGACTAGTATTTTTATAAAAACTGATTAGAAATTATTTATATTCAAGTAAAAATAATTAAAAATAATAATACCAAAAAATTAAAATACTATAGGAATATGGGTATGATAGACGCTGTGATAGATAAGAAAAATCGCACATAACGTGTGCTGAAAAAAAATCGCCAAGTACCACCACGTGTTCCTCTCACTAGATGGAGTTCAACTGAAGATGTTAACACAACCTACCACAAAAATCACACCATAGCGTTATCTATAGGCATCCAAAGAAATCATCCCTGTCTGAGAGATGGATGTTCTGGTCAGAGGGTTAAATGTGTTCTAGATTTATATAAGACTAATATTTAGTGAAACGATTTATTGCATATTACATTTTTATAAAAGGAAAAGTCCGTTTTTTGTTACACAAGCAACCTTTGAAATGACACACTTTATATGTAGTTCTTAATTGGAAATTTTGATGAAATTATAGTAATGGAATCCGAACAAGGTTAATATGAAAGTACAAATGTGTGTGTGTGAACATGAAACGACTTTGTGACGGATTTATTCGTGTAGGATCTTATTAGGAGAAAGATTTAAATTGACGATTGATCACTGAGATTAAATTAATATTAGATTAAATCGTATAACGGTATAGATCCTATATAAAGTAAGGATCGAGTTTGATAGTCTCCTAATCATTCTGTTTTGTTTTTTCCCATTTTCACCGTTAACCGAGACATTTTTTTTTCGTTATAATTAAATTTGGGGGTCGTTATATTGTGTGATCAATAAATAGATTGATTGCATCATGGCTAGTGTTTCTTCCCAACTGCTACATATCTAGGTATTCAAGATAGAGGTGAAGACCTCTGAAAACTTTCATAAAGATTTCATCAAAAATGTAGTAGCCATTACTACGATCCGTGGCTGGCTTTTCTGAAGATAAATCTTTAGGGGCGGATTTACGTTAAACCCATCTGACACAAAGGCTTAAAGCTTGGTGGGGAAGTTCAGAGTGGGATGCCAGCTCAGGTATCATTCACGTCACACGTTGTTCAAATTTACAGTCCGTCAACAACAGTTCTCGTGTTATCTTATAGTACACACTCACGTTCCTCAAAAAGTATTATTTCTATTTCGAAAAGATTAGGATTCCTCAGAATAAATATTTCAATCTAAAACTTTTTAAAGTAAAAATACTTGAAGTTAGAACTGCATTTACTTCGAGATTGTGCATAAGAAATGTATGAGTCTCATTCACTAATTATATTCTAGATTATAAGAAAATTTTTTAAAGAAACCCAAAAAAATTTTTTAAACCTAAAAAAATTTCCCCAAAGCATTGTTTCTTTAAATATATGTAGTCTAAATATATGTAGTCAATTTGGACTATTCATTATTTCGGAGCCATGTATAAATTTTAAGACCCTTTTTACTTGTTAATTAACTTCTTTTTTTACTCTTTTTTTTTCATCGCCTCCATATTTACTTTTTAAGATTCTTGAAAAAAACTTAAAAATTTTTTGGCTTTTAAATCAAAAAAAGGATGTCTAAAAAAAATTTTTTTTTTCTCCTACACGAATCAAGCCATATATACGTGTATTTTCACCTATAAAATATTCCTGCCTTAAAAATTTATTGTAGGCACGAAAATGGGAAAAAATTGGGAACCAAGCAATTTATCAGACTTTTTAAAAGGGGTTTTTAACAAAAAAATTTTCGGTTTTAAAAATGATACAACATATTCTAAAAAATTTAAATTTAAACCGAAACATAAATTTAAAGAAAATAATAACATTCAAAGATATAAAAACTTCTTTTTTAAAAGTATATGGTAGTATTTCCCTTTGAGGATGATTGCCTGTTTGTTAAAAAGGAGACATTTTCGATATGTTTTATTGGTAGGAGAAATGTTAATCATTGCTTAATTAAAATGAAGTATAAATATTAGTGAGTTGTTGAGAATTGTAATATTCAAATTTGATGTTTAACATAAAAATTAAAAAAAACAATTATAATTTCTTAAAATTTCCCACTGAAAATACCTTTTTAAATGCTACAAATGAAGGAAAGGGGCTGTTATGGTCGGTATCAAATTTGCCCAAGATATTTAGGCTTTAAGCCTTTGTTCCGTTTGCTAAAGCAATTTGAAGAAAGGATTATTATTAATCTCTTTGAATCCTCTGAGGTCAGTTTAATTTACGTAAAATAAGCAATTTACTGAATGCCCCTTACCAGACATTGATGGAAACAACATATATACTTGAAATGGGTCGTAAAATTATCAAGGTAATCACTTGTTGAAAGGCATACAAAGAAAAAAAATTAACTTACTTTGAGCCTTTTGTGTATCAGATAAAAATATTTGCGCGTTGATATTTATATTTTAGTGTGCAAGATTGTTGAAGAATATTACTTGTGCTGCTGGATTATGTATCACATTACTTATTTTTACGATTATTACGTTTTAATTACATGTATTTATGAATTTTATTTTATAAAATTGGATAATTTTGTTTTAATATTTTTAGATTAAGTTCCTGTAAACACGATATGCTTAATATTTTAGGTTCAAAAACAATTTCATGAAAAATAGAGGAATGCTGTAAAACTTTGCATATGTACATTGAATTATGCATGATCAAAAATTAAGTATTTTAAAACAAAATGAAATTGTTAAAAATTTCCCAATATTGTGTTACAATATATTTGGATGGTATCCTTCTGTATATATGTGTTACCGTTAAAGCTTGAAAGTAATTAATTTTCAGATTATCTAGCTAAACTGCATATTAACTGATTTGCTCCATTAAAATGTGGAAGCAACCAAGTAATATTCACATTAGCAGTTCAAAAAGTGTGTTTCACTCATTTCCTTCCTGTTAGAATTTTGATTGAAAGTTGACTCATCTCAAAATAATTTATCCTAGATATTCAAAGATTCTTTACACATCCTTAAGACATTTTTAGATTTTACTAATAAATAAGCATACTCTTTATCATGTGTTCCGCAAATTCATTTCCTTAATTGTAATATGTTAAACCATTTTATTCTATGTATTATAGTTTTTCAATTGATTGTTAATTGATTTTATCAACTAATTTATTGTTTTTATTGTATTAACGTGATTCTTTAAATATCGAAAAATAAATAGAATTGTGTCAATGTTCTGAATTGCAATAACATTTTAAACCATTTTTTTGTTTTATAGTTTTTCAATTGATTGATGATTAATTTTATCACGTGTTGATTGCTTGACTTTATTTACTCGATTCTTTATAGAATCAAAAAATAAATAAACAACATTTAATTGGAGCGAAAAGAAACGTTGCAGGTTAATGAGAGTCTAACATGTAATATGCAGATTATCTGGAAAATTTGAAGAATGAAACAGTTTTCCGCACTTTCATGAATTACAGTAGTTAATGTACAGATTACCATGCTAATCTGCATATTAACTGATTTCTGCCCTGAAGCGTTAACACATATATACAGTTTAATTACTTTAAAAGCGTTCTTATCTTAAAGTATCTTTGTTCCTTATAATGTGATGATTTGGTTGAATCATTATCTTTTATTAAATCTTCACGATCTTACATAGAATAAAGTGCATTGATTTTGGACACTTTTAGCTATACAGGGGACAATTTATCCTATCCATGAGAGCCAAATGTTGTTTCGGATTAATTAATTGATTCTATGAAACTTTTTAATTGGAAAATTTTATCTCTTTTCGCTTTTGATATGCAATGCTTATTTTTCAAATTTCGCTACTTGGGCCACTTCTGTTGTTTGCGTAACCACTTCACTATATTTTGAAGTGACTTACATAGCTATAACTCTCTTCCTTTCCAAGCATTTTCAGATTAAAGGAACTTTCATACGCTTCCTGTATATATTAGTCTGTCAGGATATCAGTATAATGCTCAATCAGTAATATATTGACACATGAAATACAATTTAATGCTATTAATGATTAAATTACTTTCAATTTAATTAAAACTCTTTAAATAAGAAATACAGTAATTTTCGTTAACTGCCTTTATATTAAATGTGTATAACATGTTGATCTGTTTCAAATATTTTTTAAGATATGTTGTTTTAAGGGTGGGATTGGGTAAAGGGTTCTACGAGTAGACAAAGTTTGAAGATTATATTTCTCTATTACTAGCATACAGCCCAATCTGAATGAGTTACCTGAATTGGAAGAGAACTGGTCGATATGATATACACGTGATGATTAATTAATTGCTTGTTAACGTCGAAGCAACACGACAGATAGCAAGGAATTCTACGGACTGATGACTTGGAAATAGCACCTAATACGTTCATATTGGTGCGAGAACTACGTAACTGTAAATGTGCCTTATTTAGCCATGAAGAGCAAAGTTTTCCGAAAGCTGCACAGTACTTCTATAGAAATTTTACATGGATGATGTGTTGTATGGAGAGAAACCTTTAAAGAAGTGAGAGAGTTACAGCACCAACTTACAGAAATTTTGAAATAAGCAAGAATACCATAAGTGGTGTGTTAATTGCTCTTCACTGTCACTCTCATACCTGGAAAATACTATAACATTTCAAACTCAACGGAGACGAAAATATTGGGAATATCGTGGAAGCTGATGATCGACAGCTTTTCCTTTAAGATATCCGACTACGTTCGGAACAGTGATTTTGCAAAAGCGTAAACCGCGTTTCTCAAGGCCCCCCTTTGGGAAACCTTACAAGGAGCGCGAGAATCAAAAGCCCCCAAAAAAAAAAGATAAAAAAAATTTCAAATTTTGTGGAATGAAACAAAATACGTTCTGATATAATAAAAGTAAGATACATTGATATAATCTATACTTATAAATGCATCTGTACTGCACAATGTATTTGATAATTAATTTATTAGTACTTTGTTAACAACAAGATTAATAATTACTACCGAGTTCCATGGGCAGCTCATATACAAAATTATACACAAAATTTAATATCTATCTTGATAATTTGTACGATTAATAATTAGTCATATTGTAGCTTTAGTATCAAAGTAAGTTAGTTTTGAAATCAATTCATTGTTATTGTATTGGGGGAGCGATGAAAATTATGATTGAAAATTGGATCGCACGTATTGAAAGTTTGAGAAACACTGGTATAAATGGATAATATTTATGATATTTAGGGTCACTTAGATTAGAAAATGTATATAAAATTGTTTTAAGAATAGTATTACAATAAAAAATTATTTAAGTACAATATTTTTACAAAAAGGAACATAGAATGACCCATTTTCAAAATATGCTCCTTTTGTGAAAAATGCTTCTATAATAATAATATCTGTATATAGCTCAGACCTGTCTACAGAGGCTCAACTAGAATTTTTGAAATGCATAAAATAGAAGTGGATTTATCCATATTTTACTACGAGAGAAATTTTAAGAAAAAAAACGACGATAATAATTTCAATTGGTGGTAACTCTGAAAATAATAGGAATTTTTCAAAAATCCTAGTTCAGACTCTCTCGAGAAGTCTTTACTTTATGTAAGGGAAATATTATTTTAGAAGCATTTTTTATAAAAAAGGAGAACATTTTGAAAAAGATATTTCTAGTTTTTTTGCCAAAATATTGTATTTAAATAATTTTTTTTGTCAAATTATCCTTAAAACAATTTTATACATGTATTCTAATCTAAGTGACTCTAAATATCATGGAAATTATCCATTTATGCGCTTTTTTAAAATCACGGTTCTGAACGTAGTCGGATATCTTAAAATTGATCTCGATAATTTTGCTCGAAAAGAGCTGTACTATTGACTATAGCCCGGTTGTTTGATCCCATGGATCTTCTTTGTCCTGCAATTTCAAAATCTAAAATAGCCTTACAAAGTTATGGTGTCTATAAATTGATTGGAATTATTCCCCTTCGTGAAGCAGAGTTCCAAGAATCGTATAGCTGTGAATGGCGTTAGAGAGTAGAGTATAAATGCATACAACTTGTACGATTGTTATTAAGCAACCCTTGATTACTGAAATCCAAGGATTTGTAAATGCTTCGGAATGTTGCTATGGAGTAGCAATTTATTGTAAGTCGATAAATTATTCATAGGATTTTGGTGAAATTATTTGCTAGTAGTCTAGAGTATATATATAATTCCTCTTGAGTCCAACGATCTCGAGATTGGAACAGTGGGCCGACGTCTTATTATTAAAATTAATGAAAGAGATACTTACTGCCCTGAAGTTATTTGTGAGTCAAGTGTATTTCTGAAGGGATTCAATGATCGTACTTTCATGGATTAATGAAGAACCAGTAGACTGAAAGACTTTAGTTCAAAACAGAGTGGCCTCCATTTAATAATAAACCTCATATTAGTGAAGTCATTATTGTATCCTCAAATCAAAATCCGGCTGATATTCTTTCTCTATGAATAGATCATGATTAAGTTACAGCTTGTGGTGGAATGGATCGATGTTTTTAGCAAAAAAAGATTACCCGAAATAAAATATTCTTTTAACAGTGACTGAAATTAATGAATTTAATCTTGAATTAAAAGGTAGCTAAAAATATTCTGTATTAATTTAAAGGGTGTTGGAAAGCTTAAATCTATTTTTTTTGACAATTTGAGACTAACATTTTCAAATTGAACAGATTTTAACCTTTCCAAAAATATCTTACTTCAACCTCTAGGATAATTAGTAGCCTTTAAAACCAATTTTTAAATAATCGTTGAAACTGTGTCACGCCCATTTGAATGGCGAGCGAAACGTGTATACAAAGTACTTCGTTTTTGCTTAAAAGTTGAACGTCGGATATAAGCCAAAACATTTATATTTTATTGTAAATAAAGCCTTTTATATATATATATATATATTTCCTAGCCGATTATAGAAGCCTCACTGTATACATTAAAATCAGTTGATCTCAAATTGTAAATTTTTAGGTTCGATGTACTTTTTCTGAGAGACTAACGTTCATTGGTATGTAAATGTTTTATGATATTCTTATAATGATGGCTAATATATACTGAAATTAGCTTTTTGTAAAGAACTCAATAATTCATTTTTTACTAATTTTTTTATGTGTGAAAAATGGGTAAAATTTCACTGTTTGATAAAATATTTTATAAACTGTGAAAAAATTCAAAATTAGCTAAAAGATCATTTCAGTATAATGAGAAAATTGTACTTTAACTGTATGAAAAATTTCAAGCATTTACATTTAATGGATTTTGAGAAAAGGTGCATCGAAAACAGCCAATTTAACATTGTCCGTATAGAGAGAGGTTTTCAGCTCCCCTTATAAATAACAACTGAAACCTTTACAATTGACAGTTAAATATGAGTAATGAGTACACACACTAAAATAATTCGAGTATTAAGCCTTTTTCTTAGGTATCTTAGAAATTATATTAAGGAGAAAAACGAAGTGAACCTTTGTATTTGTAAGAATCCATAAAACCGAGCTGGTCATAATTTCAAAAATATGCAACTACAGGAATTCAAAAAGGATCTCAAGGGTTTGAAAGAAAATAAAACTGTTTCTACAGAAAGTCAAACAAAATGTTTAAATCCATTTATGGATCAGGATGACGTTTTGAGAGTTGGTAGTAGATTTTGTAATAGTGATTTGAACTTTGAATGTAAATTTCCTAAAATTTTATCTCTCAACCATTAACGAACGAATTTAGCTATAGAATTAATGTAGAATTCTAAAAAATAAAGGAGGACAACTTAACAGTTCGTAAGTAGCTGTAGGAAAACTCATGGAGGAATTCCTGAAAAGGACAGAGGTTTCGATAGCCTAGTGCAGGGATGGCGAACCAATGGCACGTGCCACTGATGGTACACACAATATTTTGGGCATGCCTACCGATCAAAATGGTTTGCATTTTAGTTCATAATAAAAAATTCACTGTGAAGTATTACAACCAAACGCGAGGGTTCAGTCGTAGTGCACGAGGCGGTTAGAAACACACTCGTTTGTTATTGTTTTGCAATCCTAACATAAATAATTTGTCACCTAATCTGCAACAACAGAAGTCACACTAACGCTACTTCAGTTTGAATTACACATATAACTAAAACATTTGCAACAATGCAGTGCAAAATGTATATTTTTCGTATTAAATAAAGAATTGTGAGTTTTAGTATATTTAGTTACATAATTTCTCCCAATAATCACAAGTAAAATTATTTGACGGCACGCCTATACCTTATTAAACATTTATTTAAAAAAAATGGCACGTTGATCCAAAAGGTTCGCCACCCCTGGTCTAGTGGTTATGGTCACGAGCTCGTTGCTAAGTGGGTGAGAGCTGCATATAACGTCGAAATATAAAGCTGCATGAGGGCTATTGGCGATGGATCTCGTAATTTTGAACTATGGTCAAAATGACGAGAACGACATCACTTGAGCTGACACGCCCTCCCTTAACTTCCACACTACACCAACAGGAGAACTTTGAGCCACGACAGACTTTAACGTGCAGCGGCTGTTTTGCGGTACTATTCTCGAACTCGCCAGTCACAAGTCCATGAACTTGACCATGATGTTCTCTCATTGTTGCAGTGTAGTAGTGCAGGTCTAGTAATCATTACTTGATCGTGATTCAAAAGTACGTGGTCCATCTCCAACAATCCTCTAGTTGCTCAATAAATTTAACTTGCATCGCAATTGCTATTCAAGTCTTCATTGACCCGAGGGCTCAAAATCGTGTCACTCCGGCCAAGAGTTCATGACTATGACCACCGGGATGACCGCGGCTACATGCCCAGCTTGTAGACTAAGAGTGTTTTTACTGTATACAAGGAAGTGTTGCTAGTGTGTGTGTGTGCGAGAGGGGAAGCTCTGCAGTTAAATAAAAAGATAATTTAGCCTTTGCCAGTCCTTATCATTATCAATGCATATTCTTGAATATCGGCCAGTGAGTGCATATAATTAACACACATAGTACCAAAAGTTTTTTTGTTTGCAGTGAAAATGAATTAAATTTTTTAATTTCAGGGAATCTTCTGTGATACGTGTTACAAAAAAACCCCAAAATACAAAAAAAAAAAAAACATTGCATACACTGTCGCAAATAAATATTAAATCGGAATTTTTGTTTTATTTTGTATTTTATTTTTTGCATATTTCTGTTACCATTCATCGGTATAAAAGCAGCATAAATTTACATGCAACATAAAGAAGTAAATTATATAAACTGAGCATACATTTTCTGATATTATGTTATAGCAAGTTATGGATTGCTTAAATTATCAGATATTGTACAGGAAACATTTGACATGGGAAAGAAAAGATAAGTAAACAATTTAAAAATAAACAAAAAAGAATGTAAAAAACTCCCATTGAAAAAAGAAAGCAAGGGTATAGATATAGTAGGTAATGTATTGATATATAAACATAAATGAATTATATTAAAGCCTTTGTAAATCTTCTTCATAGTTAAAATAATACATAAAAAATTAGTTGTGCAATATTTTTTAATACAAACAGGAATTTTTTCTGAATATTATATATTCTTGTCCACTTTTCCATCTGTGCTGTACTATATCCATGTGCTCCAATATTCAGGGCCAGTAAGGAATTTCTCCTATTGTTCCTGCATTGTTCATAATGATGAATACGCATATCTGGAAACGGAGAACAGACAGTTGCGTAAATGATTATATTACCTTTGGCGCAGTAGGGGTTGATTGTTATTTCAGTCTAGCATACAATTACCGAGATCAGTTTGCGCTTTTAGTCAGTGTGACATTTAACAATTAACACAGTCAGCTCTCTCGAACTGCGTTGACTCTAGCTCTGGATACCTTATCGTACTCTCTGGGATGCCACTAAGTGACACTTTGAATCGTATCATGAGTAAGATAAGCTAATTTAATTAGATAGAGAGAGAGAGAATAAATCCGGAGAGATGATCTTGAAATGAATTTGAAGGAAGATTTTTGCAATGAGAATGGTAATGGATTTGCTGAGTTCCTTAATCAGTTTTAAGAAGGAAGTAATTTCATTTAAAAGTAATCAAAAAATCAGAATATTAGTAAGAAAAATGTTTGAAACAAAATGTAAAAGGAAATGAATGAGTACAGTACACGAAGAGTTATATAGGATGATATTATTAATTCGCTGCAGAAGAAAATTGTTAAAAGATGCAATAGAGTCCAAATTAATTTAAGAAATAACAATTCAATTAAAATAAATAAAACCATTAAGAAAATTTAAATGAAAAAAGTAATAAGACGTATTTTTACTTTTTATCGAAGTATATTTGTGCATGTTTATTAATATTGTAATGAAATACATTTACAGGCAGCGTAGCAACAGAAGGATTGACTTACAAAAGGAAAATCTAGAAAATGACATTCAATCATGTTTATTAATCATACATCAACATTTTCTATGGTTGTGCAAATATTTTAAATGTTTTACCCTGTGCTCCTGATTTTATTCCAAAATACTTGTAAATTGAATTAAATTGAATGAGAGGTTTATTTGATTAAATTCAATGAGAAACAAGCTTGAATCTTGCCATTTAAAGCAATAAAATAAATTCTTTTTAACACGCTTTTATAAGTTTCATTTGTATGTAACGGAATTTTTGAACTCAATTTTTACCCACTTTAAAAGGTCAAATTAATTCGAAATTTTGCACACTTGTCAAGGACCGATGACAATACAATAATTTTATAATTTTCTTCTATTTTTCTGATCAGGATTATCAGGAATAACGATTTCCAGATTTGGCAACTAATTCAAGATCCCATTTCCAGATTTTTTCCCATGATTTACGAGAAAACTAATGTAATTGTAGTAAAAGCGTGGTGTATGTGTTTTTTGTACTAAATTTTTTCACTAGTTCTGCATTTCGAAATAGAACTAGTAAGAAACCATAACAATTGATATAGACCACCCTACGCTCTTTTACTCCAATGACATTAATTTTCTCGTAAATCGTTTTATTCTTGTATTAAAAATTACTTTTTTTTTTTTACTTTTCAGTTCTGTTAAGGCTGTTTTCGGCTAATGTTAAAGAAAAGGATCCAAATTCTGAATAGTTTTTCAAATAAAAAAGTACTCAAACATTAATATTATATTCTGGCTTCACTATCCTGTAGAGAATCACTTATTTTATCATACTCTTCCTTTTTATTCGAGTTGACACATTTTTTCTTTTATAAAATGTGTTTCGCAATTTTTCTCCTATACCGTAATGCTAAAGGAGCTATCCCTTTACGTGTTAAAAGGAAAAACTAATTATTTATGAAATATTTTGATATTTTAAAAACACTATATTATAAGCAAATGCATGAGTTACAATATCACAAATTCTTATAAAAATTTCCTGTTCGAAAATGTGCTCAGCGTTAAGTTCACGCTCTTGTGTATATGGCGAAAACAGCCTTAACCATACATTCGTGTTTTTTTTTTAAAACTATAATTTATTTAAAGCAACACTCGCAGTCTTAGCTGAAAATCTCTACCTCTGCAGTATGGTCGAATTTATTTTAAAAAGCATAAAATGTTTAGTCAAAAAAGGAGCTTAATGTGAACATAATCTCAAGCAAATAAATTATTCCCAGAACCAATAAATGAAATCTTCTATCTTGGACTTAATAGCGAAATTTATTCTTAAGGCATCCTAATATTCGCGGGAAGAATTAGCGTAATAACTTCGAGGGATAAATAATAAACAAAAAAGACACAACATGTTTCTCTTTTTCCCTTATTGTGTACCTATATCATTGTAAATAAGAAGTAAATTTTTTTTAAAAAAAAAGCCTTAAAGTATGTAGCTCATTAGTAATTTAAAAAAAATCGGAATACTTTTTTAAAATCCTTACTTATAGACAGATAAAAAGAGTTTGTAAAAAGAGTTTCGTAAAATTATTGCAATCTGTAATTTTATTCCCAAGAAACTCATAAATAATTTATGAATATTTTAGTTTTTGATTATGTAAATTAATATTATTTAATTTATGTTAAATAAATTATTTTAATATGCATTCAAATTTTTTTAATTGATATTGTGTGAACGAGAAAGGATATATTTGAGTATTCCTTTAGGAATATATCCTCGTAAAGGAAATTATTATGTCTTACGTAATTGCTTCTAAAGCTATTATCCAATTTCTAATTAAATTATGGAACCTTTATAATTATATAGCTATGCTTATATGCTCATTGGTCGAAAATAAAATGGAACAGGGTTATTTTTGAAAACATTTTGATGGAAAAAAATAAAAAGGTTTGAATACAATTTTAATAAAAACACTTTGAGAAAAATATAAAATTAAAACTGCTTGGTCGTATTTGAATTCAAAGTATACAACAAAATTCAAAACAGAATATTAACCACATAATTTCGAAATTTGAGTATTTATTTGGGGATGCAATCAAGAATAATGGTAAAGTAAGCATGCCAAATATTTAAGTGGCATGTGCTTAATAAAGGCTTATGCTTAAATGTCGATTAGTTTAAGAAAAGCTGTGTTACAGTATTTTGTGTAACAAGTATGCAGAAAAAATTATTAATTATTGAATTTAGTTATTTATTATATTTTACTATACGAGTTCAGTAGAGAATTATTCATATGAGAAAACTTTATTAATATGTTAATTTTTTAATTAATACATATTTATTTAATACATTTTCAAACTTTTTATTTTTCGATAAAACTATGAAATAGGAAACAGAGCATTCTTCTTGTATGTTTTCAATTTTCATAGATGTCTCAATTAAATAAACATTGAAAATTAATAAATACATTTGCGAAAAAATCTGAGAAAGATTCTGCTTATGCTTTGAATGTTTTGAGTGATAAAAGGAAAAAAAAAATGTAACACTGAATTAACAAAGGAAAAGAACATTAAAAAAAATAGTTAAAAGTTATCACACAAATATTTATTGAGAGAATCGATTTGAAAGATGCGAATGTGAATTGCAGGGGAAAAAGTGGAAGATCATTATCGAAAGGATACAATTCCATTTCCTTTTTTCATTGACAAAACGATTTTCGCTCTCTTGTTATCAACTTTTGGAGATATTGTTATGGCTCAATAAACATTAATAACGACATTTTGTCTCGACAGATTTTTATCATATCAAATATGCTTGAACAAATTATTCTGTCTCTTTATAATACAATTATTTTTACTTCGGAAAAATATGAAAAAATCTTTTAAAGTATGACATATATCCATTGTTGTTCGAAGACTTGGTTTTAAATAAGGATTCCCTATTATCTTTGGAATTTTGATTTAATACAATTACATTAACTTTGATATGGATTTTAAGGAAACTTGTTAAGAAAAGTAAAATTGCATCTTACGTCTGACTTTATACCTATTGTTGTTTAAAAACCATTCTGCATATATTTGAGTTAAGTTTTTCTCCTAAGTAAATAAATTCTTGATGTGTAATCATATCAACAACAGTGAAAAGATTGCTTGATGTGTGTTAATATTGCGCTTGCACACACACACACACACACACACAATGAAAAAACAAAGAAACGAATGAAAAATCCTAATTAAAGATAATACATAGTTTAAAAAAAATTCGATGCATAAAGATTCCTTTAAGGTTGTTTTACGTCAACACTGTGCTCAAACCAAATCATTTGTTGAAATACTATGAGTCCCAAAATAATTATTGAGGTATGGTAGAGTATATAAATCTTAGATTGTGTTTCATTTTACCTTTCTTCTTTGCTAAGTGCATTTAAGTATGGCATGCGATCTTAGCTTTATTCATGGGAAAAATGAACCACACCAAAACCATTAAGTCGGATATATAGTTATAGAAAGGAAATGTAAGTTTATTTCTTTTGAAAATGTGCTGTATGGCAAAAAAAAAGAAATATTCGGATTAAGAGGCATTGATTCCTTCCAATGAATTACTTTGTGTAAGGAATATTTACTTATCATTGCCTTGCATTGTACCATTTTATTGCATCTTAATTTAAACTTTCTCATTTTCTTGTAAAACTAATAACCGATTTTAGATTTCTGAAGCTTCTGCCACATTTTCAAAACTTTCAAGAAAAGTTTATAAAAATATTTAAGGATAGCATATCCAAAAAACTTAATCCCATTTTACCTTCTCTGTGTTCATTATTTTTCTCCATTATTTACAATTTAAATAATTGCTTACCATTCCAGAAAGTGTCTTTCACATAGTTAATTAACGTTTTGCTCCTTTTGAATGATTTCAAATCACTGTTTTGGTTTATTTTTCTTTTATTGTTCGCCTAATTATTGTATAACTGTAGTGTTATTTATTCTAGGAAATTGTGCTCTCAGAATTTGTATGCTAATCTTCAAAACCGTATTTCCGCAGTTTCCTTGTTTCCCTGACTGCGATATTTTCTCTTTTGGGGGACCTATTATTAGCGGTATTTCGATCTGTTTACCTTTGTTTATTTATTCAACAAGGATTAGTTTGACAGCAAAGGAATTATTGAACCTGATTACTTTCACTAGAGTTCTTAATGATTGCGTTCTTTTTTGTAAAGATATTGCATTAAATTATTGTTCATTCTTAATGCATGGCTTTCAATTGTATCTTTTAATTTTGAGTCAGAGAATTGTTGTATTTTAAATTTTACTCAAAAATATAAAAGACTAAATAAAAAGAAGACAATAAAAGGAATAAACTATTTACTTTCAGGAGAAAAAATTGCTCAGAGTATCAAATTAAGAACACTACGGGTAAGAAAAGGATAAAATTTAAGTATTTAATTATAAAACAGTAATAATATATTAGCAGTTATTCAAAACGTTGACCCTTTTATTCTTGAATTAGTAACCAAGCCACTGAATGGCGAATTGAATTGGCGTTTTTTCAATTTTGAAGATCTGTTTATTTGAAATCAAAGATAATTAATATATGTTATATTAATTATAATTTTTAACTAAAAAAAATTATTACAACGAAATTCATTACAGGCAACTTTCACAGAGAATAACTTATAAAAAGTAAATGCTTATTTAACTATTTAAATAAGGATGATCTTATTTAACTATTTTTATCTTATTTAACAATGTTTTTAGCAAGATATTGCAAACAATACTTTAACGTCTTTTTAAAATTTAAGAGTTGTGGTAAAAACTTATTTATAACTCAATTTAAAATGAGAGAGAGAACATAAAGCTTATTTTATTTTGTATTAAAACAGTTATCAAATTATCGTAACATAGCTACTTTTTTTACTCCAAACATGAAACCAAAAACAGGCATTACCTTTCAAATAAGAAAATTTCTGGTTAGTTAAATGCAACCACTGAATGATTGCACAATTTTGTAATTTTTGGGAGTTTAAACCCCGACGGAAAAAATTTTCGAAACATATGAAATTCCCCCGCGCCATGGAAGTTTTGATCGCTTTTTTGTGGGGCAATTCCCCCCGATCTTATTTCAAACTCCTCTACCTTTCTTACTTTTTCTTCCGGGTTTTTTTTCCCTTTTTCAAAACCCGCACGCAGTTATCTTAGGGTAACGTGTAACGGATTTAAAAAATTTTATTCTTTAATCCTTGTTTTTAAAAAAAATATATCCCTTCTCTCCGTTCCATCAAGATGGGCAGACGGTTGAAAGACGGGCTTTGCTGTCTAGATGTGACGTCATTTTCTTTTCCTTTTTCTACAAGGGAAAACAGAAACTAAATCAACGGGAGAGTGGTTTCCCCACCCTCCACCAGGGTTATTGCGCTGCATTTAATGTGGTCTGCTCTTTTTTTTTATGTAACTTCAACAAATTGTTCTCTGTTCAATTTTTTATGATGAGGGATAATAGAGCTATCTCAAAGGTTTCCCACGTAAATGTAAAACCTTCCCGTTACTAATATACATTTGGGGTCAACCTAGCTTTAAATATGATTTCTTCGTTTTTGAAAGTAGATTTTTTCCCTTTGCAGACAAAAGAAATTCTAAAGAAAAAAATTTACCACAATTATCTCGTAATATACAACAGTGGTCCTCCAACTGTCAAAAATAGTAAACATATAAATTTGAAAAAGAAACTGTAAATTTGTACGTAAAATAGATTTGAGTTCTCCATGAAGTTTGAATGACAACAAGTATCTTAAGTCATGTTTTCCAAAGCTGGTATAATTGTTTCATGGGGGAAACTTCGTTGAAGGACAGTCTCTTTTTAGTAAATTTGGGCAATACAATTATATAATAAAAGAGTATTAAAACGTTTTTTCGTAGGCGGACTTGTTGGATCACATTTTTGTTAGACTCGAACCACAAGTTCGAGATTATGGGGAGGTTCGAAATCCACAAAACACGGTATAACTTTTGGAGATCTTAGCTAAATTTGAAGAGAGGTATTCTTGCAAAGAGCAATGCGGGGTTCCTAGAATGATGATAATGTGGAAAGACGAGGTTGGAATGAGCGTAGGATGTCTAATGCTGGTGATAATCGCAGAAATTGGAGAAATTCAGAAGTTGGGTGTAGACCAAGTAATGACAACAATGATTATAGGGGTAACTACGATAATGACCGTCAAGGAAATAAGTGGTTCGAGAGCAGGAATAGATTTCCGAACGATGACCGCAGATTCAATGATAGGGGATACAAATTTAGAAACGGAGATCGAAATGATGATTTTAATAGAGGGTACGACAGAAATAGGGGTTCGAGTAAGAATTTCAGTCGAGGCGATAGGATGCAAAGGGGACGATTGAATGTTTTGAACGTTAGTGATATTCAAATTAACCAAAAGAACTCGTCATGGGATATACCGATTAAACTTTCTGCGATTTGTTTGTCTCCAGTGGAACTCCCATATGTTCCTATTTTATTAAATAAACAATTACGAAAGCGTTACGGGACACTGGAGCGGAGAAGTCATTTATATCGGAGGAAATGTACAGAAAATATTTTTTTATAAGCAAGTAAAAAAATCGCGTACTCAGGTGATCACGGCACAGGGAGCGAAATGTCAAAATGTTGGAATTGTAGAATTGAATGTTCGAATTAGGGAGTTTGAAAAGCCTTGGTTGTTTCATGTGTTGACGGATTTGGAATACCCATGTATTCTTGGTGTTGATTTTATAAGTGGATCAAACATTGTTTTGGACTTTGATCGAAAATCATTGAAGATTCCCGATTCGCAGATAGATAGGGTGGTTGAAACAGTTGAGGAAGGAAATGTAGAAATAGATCTGTATAAGACAAATTTAGAGGATAAGCAAAAAGTAGGAGTTACAAGATTTGTTTAGTAGTTTTAAGGGATTGTTCTCAGACAAACCAGGACTTACTCATGTTTTATACCATGAAATTGATACGGAAGATAGTCCACCTGTTGGTTCTAGGCCGTACCGTTACGATAGACAGAAAGAAGTGATACTTGATTTTCCTGTAGAGAAAATGTTGGAGGAGGGAACCTAGTTCCGATTCAATCCCTGTACGCGTCACCAGTAGTGTTATGTAAAAAAAATAATGGATTACCACCGGATAATCCGGAAGCATAAAGATTTGCGGTTGACTATAGGAAACTTAATTCAATTACGAAGTATTCCCGTTATCCCTTACCTTTAATAGATGATTTAATAACGAACATCCCCTATACGACAATAATCTCATCTCTTGATCTAAAAAGTGGGTACTTTCAAATAAAAGTAAACTCCAGTGATATTGTTAAAACCGCGTTCGTAGTAAAAAGTGGCACCTACGCATTTCGGCGTATGCCATTTGGCTTATCAGGGGGGGCTCCCAATTTTCAGAAGGTGATAGAGATCATTTTGAAACCGGTGATAGGAAGGGTTTTGAATGTTTATATGGATGACGTGTTCATCTCGTCTCCATCGTTCACTCAACATGTTGAGCATTTAAGGGAAGTTTTAGGTTATTACGAGATACAGGATTGACCTTAAATAGGGAAAAATGTAAATTTGGTTGTGATGAATTGAACTATTTAGGATTGATTATTAGTAAGGAAGGATTTAAAACTGATGATACAAAGGTTCGAGCCATACTTGAGATGAAACCACCGCGAAATTCCAAGGAGGTATCCAGGTTTTTAGGTATGTCCCAGTGGTACGTCAAATTTATTAAAAATTATGCTGATCTTTGCGAACCTCTTTATAATCTTAAACGGAAACTAAAAAAAGAATTTTTGTCAATTGAAGCGCAGAAGGACCCCGTGGGGGTGGGGGGGCCAATAACGAAGGCGCCAGTTTTAAAATTCCCTGATGTCAAAAACCCTTTTAAGGTTATTTACGGATGCAAGTTCAATAGGTGTGGGAGGGTTCTAGTTCAGGAACAGAGACCAGTTGTATTTGCTTCGGCGTACACTTAAAAAATGCTGAGGGGAAATTTAAACGGTAATCGAGAGAGAATGTTTACAGTAGTTTAGGCACTGAATAAATTCAGAACATATTTGGGGTTTAATGCCGATTAAAGTTTTTTCCTGATAAAGCTGCTTTAACGCGTTTAACCAGGGGAAAAAAATTTGTAAAATTTGGGATGATTAGATGGACACTAAGATTAGCAGAATTTAATATAGAATGGGAAAAAAGGGCCCTAAACTAAAAAAATGGGGTGGCGGACGTTTTATCCAGAAACACGGTTGAAAGTATAATGGAAGAAAAGAATTGTCAAAAATTTCAGTGTTTTGGGTTTTTTACGTCCGAGAACAGTTAATAACAGGCAAAAAAAAAGACCCAGAATTGGTTTCATATCTATGATTTTTAAAAAAAGCCGAAAAATAGCTCAGCTAAGGGACGATATTGAAAAAAATTGGGTCCAAAGATTTTTGGGATAATTGGGGCTTGTTATTTTATGTGAAATATGGGGACTTCACTAGGTGAAATGTCAGTAAACATTCCGTTTTAAGGAATGAAATAATGAGAAATTTCAAAAAACCCCCATAGCAGGTCATTTTTGTAGTTTTAAGACTTATCATAAAAAAAAAGGGAGTTTTTTTTTTCCCCCGTATATGTAAAAAATTTATTGATCAAAAAAGTCTCTACATGCCATATTGCCCAAAAGAAAAATTAAAAAAACGCGTTACCAGCTGGTCGATTAAATCCGATTGGTATCAAATTATCCAAAATGAGATAGTTACGTTAGATTTTTAGGTCCGTACCCTACATCGAGAGGGGACGTAATTGACATGTATTATAATTACCGATCTTTTTTGGCAAATGGGCTGAAATCATACCTTTTAAAAAGGCCCCGGATCGTGTAATAGGGGATATTTTTTTGATAATTTTATATAGCTTTTTGGGAGCCCAAAAAAATTTAAATGGATAACGGTCCTAAATTTATATCCGAGTTTTTTGGGAACATTTAACCCAAAGGATTAGGCATAAGGCAGGGAAGACTGTCGTTTTGGGGGCCCCAGGCAATAGAAACCGAACGCGTGAATCGCGATCTTGTGCAAATGATTGCAAAAGGGATAAACCGGAAAAGGGGCCCAAATTTACTTGAGTTTGTTTTGCTATTCGAAACAGCAGTAAAGGGAAACGAGGAAAAAAACCCCTGCGGAATTTTTTTTTGGGTCGAAAGTTGATTACCCCATTTTAAAAAAAAATTTGTTATGGTAATTTTACGGAACTGAGTTTGCAGTAGGGGGATATTGAAAGATTGTTTGATGAGGCTAGACGGGAAAAACCCAAAAATAAATGGGAGAACCTTTTACGAGGGGGAAAAAATTAAGGTGAATGACTGGGTCTTTTAGGAAAAAAAACCCAAAATTCCACAAGAAAAAATTGGGCGGTTTTGCCAAAATTTGAAGGTCCGTATAGGGTGTTAGAAGAAGAAAAAAATTTAAATTTTGGGTTATATGGCGCGGGGGAAAAAGGGTTAAAAGGTCAAAAGTTTATCAAGTGAGAATATATCGTCCCAAAGGGAAAAGTGACGAGGTTGAGATAGGGGAAATGGTAGTTCGGGTAGCAATATTTAAAGTCAATGAAACGAGTAGTTGGGGAAAACGTAAACGGAAAATCAAATGAGTCGCTTTTGGTAAGGGAAAAAAAGGGGGCAAAATAAAGCGTGAGTTAGAGGAAAAGGGGTAAATCTTTTTAAAACAAATCAAGGGGAGAAACCACAGGTAGGGCCCATAAGGGGACCACTTATCAGATCAATAACCCAAACTCTTTTTTAAATAGTGGGGAAAAAAGATTAAAAAAAAAAAAAGACGGAGAGATTAGGATATAAACGATCGCGGGAATTTTTTGGGCAGGGGGACCAGGGGAGAAAGATGCAGAAAAAGGGAGACCATAAAAAATTTAAAAAAAAAAACTCAAATGATACTACTAATATTTATATAATTTGGAAAAAAGGGAAACCCAACGGGGAAAAACAGTAGTTCAAGATATGAGAGATATAACCTCAGACCGGAAAGGAGCAAAGACTGAACACGACCAACCATTGAGAGAAGCCCAAAAAACAAAAACCCCAAATTCGAGCCAGGAAAAGCCGAGGAGAAAACTGGCCCCAAAATCCAACAAAACAAGGAGCAGGAAGACCAACAAAAGAAGAACCACAGCAAAACGGCCAGGAAAGGAGAGGAGGAGCGAAGACCAACAGTACCTTATCCTTGGAGATTCTAGTAGGGGACGCCAAGCCATAAAAAAACAGGTTGTATTGTTTTTATTTTTTTATTCTTTTCCAAAAAAAGTGGTCGGAAGAATTATTGCAGAGAAGGAAGTTTCGGGGGTGTTTAAAAATTTTTAATCCAAGAAAAAATTGACACTACAATGAGTGTATTTTTTTTTAACTTTTGACTTGCAAATTTTTTTAATTGATGGAGAAAAAAAATTGTAAATTTTGCATTTGTTTACTTCTGATGTTACTGAGATACATTTTCCCTTTGGGGTTTTTTGTTTTAATGATTTATTGAAAAAAGTTTGTAATTGTATAGTGTTTTATATATATATTGTTGTTATTGTTTCCCTATTTAATGTGAAACTGGGTTTAGGGAAAAAGCGGCGTATTAGGATACTAACAATAAATTAACGGGCTGCGCGATTTATGGGGAGTTTTTTGGGGGCCAGGGTGAGGTGTATATATGAAAATTAGTTGTAATTTAAAAAATGATTTATAAGTATAAAAAATTTGGGAAAAGTACCTATTATGTGAATATGTATTGGGGTCAAAAGGGCCCCAAAGAGTTTTTTTTTCAGGGTGACAGCCCCCGAATTTAATTAGAAAAAAGGGAAAAATGGAAGTTTGGGAAAAAAATTTTGGGAAAACAGATTTTTTTTCCCCTTTTTGGTTACTCCAAGTTGTCAGAAAAAAGAAACCCCCTGGAAAAGCAGTAGAAAGAAGATTATTGTAATATATTATAAGGGGAGCATTTAAGTAGAAAGGGAAAATTAAGGGGCATGTGTGGACCCCGTTTTTTACTCCATTCCCAAATCAAAAAAAATGATTTTTTTCCCCCGGGCCCAAAAGCCCCGGAAAGAGGCATGCCCACATATCTTATGGGGAAAAAATGAGAATCTACCATGATTAAAATTTATAACTGTTAATGTTGGTCTAGTTTAAATTTAGTACAACTTTTTGTAGCTGTCAAGAAAATTCAAATTAAGGAGGAAAAATTAAAAAAATTTTAAAATTTAAAAAATGAATAATTTAAAATTAATAGTTAAAATGAGGATTAAAAGGGTTAAAATTTTAAAAGAAAAATTGGGAAAATGAGGAGATTAAGAAATAAAAATTTAGGGGACGTAATTTCTTGGGCCATTAAACTCTTTGAATAAATCATTTTTTCTTGTGGGGTGTACCTCACGCTCCCTTTTTTTTTAACATGACCCTTTGGGGTTTTTTTAGGGCCAAGATTAATGGCAACTCTTTTTTCCCAAACCAAAAACCCCAAAAAGCAAAAAAGTGAAGAGGAAATGCAAAAAAAGATACCTTTTTAAAAAACAGAAGCCCCCGTAAGTCAAAAGGGAATTTGGGGGGAAAGTTATGTGTGAAAGTGATACAAGGGGAATTTACGCCAATTTTGAAGACCTTGAATATTGCCATTAAAATCAAGGGGGATACCATTCACGCCCGGTCTTCATAAGATTAAAACTAAAAAATTTATTAAGGTAGGATTGATTATTTGATATTAGAACTTGTAATATTATTAGAAGTGAGATTAGGCGGATTAAGTATTGATAGTGGTTCAAGTTACGCGGTTCGGTTTAATTATATATTACTGTGTGTTTATTCATATTAGATTCTTGCATAAATAAAATTATCTAAACTGTTAGACACTTAAGTTTCATTCTTAATAAAGTTATATTAAGAATTTAAAAATGTCTATTCCTTTTGTAAACCTTGCACCTCTAGCTCACGCGGATAATCAAAGAAACGGTCACCTTAGGGGGGCGGTTTCACACACTTATTCGTTGTTGTAACTCATAATAATATTTGAACACATTGTCGTAACACTTTATTCATTGTTGTATCACGACATTATTTTAAAACATTGCTGTAGAAATATTTATTGTGACAATATTTTCTTTAGCTAAAAGTACTTTGTACTTTATTTTAAAAGTTGTTACAAAATATTTTTTTATCAATCTGTTAAAGATCTTTTTTGGAGAACTACATTTCACTTCATTAAAATGCTATAGTACATACACTAAGTTGTGTGTTACTCAGTTGGAGTACATATTCATTGTTGTAACACATTTTTATTGAGACGAACTTTTCTTCAGTTAAAATAATTTAATTTTCTTTTAAAAACTGTTGCAGTAAAAATAGATTTTGTAAAATATATTCACTAGTGAGAAACTTCTTTCTTTTATTAAATTGTTATAGAATATACATTATGCAATCAAACCGAATAGCACTCTTTTAATTATTCTTTACACAAATATTTTTCCTTCCAGTCTAAGAAGATATAACACTTAAAATTTTCTTATGGGAACGAATTTTTTGATTTATCGACAAAAACAATAGTTTATTCAAAATAATGAATATGTTGATTAAAAATCGAATGATTTTATCTCGCCAATTTTGAGATAATACATCTGATTTTAATAGTCATTCTTGTAAACACTATTGATGAGAAGATGATAAAGAAAAATGATATTCATGTTAGAGTATTAATCCTTTTGAATACATACAAGTTATTTTTGATTATTCCTTTTTTTTTAAACTACCAAAAGTCAAAACTTATTTAATTTGTTACAATTTTTAAATATGGGAAATACTAGGAAAAATAGATTTATTTGAAGATGTGTGAATAACTATTAAAACTCTCTTTACTGAATCAATATATTGATGAGAGAGAGAATGAAAGTGAAAAAAATTAAGTAAATGCTTTTTAAGTAACTTTATGCATTTAAGAATACTTACAAAATTGCCTAAAAGAGAAAACCGATTGAAAAAGGGGAGGGATGAGGAATTCCACATTTTTCAATTAATTTATGCAATCTGTAAAATATAAATTAATTTTTATTCTAATTAATTATATATCAATGCCACTGTAAAAGGCCGATCATACTCGAGCAACTTTAAGATGAATGATTATGCCAAACGTTTAAATGTTATAAATAAATTTTTGTCTGTATGAGAACATTTCTTAAGGTTGTTTTCATATACAACTTCAAGATCTTCTTCAAGGGTTTATCTCCCAATTAAATAGAATAAATAACGTAGTTTTTTAAAAATCTCTATACCCGACTTTTGTTCGAAAAGTAAACAATGCGAGTGTAACATTTTTAACTGTGTGTGTTGATTATATTAACTGCTCAATTAAGCTACAGAATCTAAATCCAACTATATCGAGTAACAGAAAGTGAAGGAAATGGTTTTGGTTAAAATTTGATTGCTATAAAATACATTATTATAATATGATATGAAACCCAGTGGCTGAGTGGTTAGTGCATCCCGCTTCCACACCACAGGTCCGAGGCTCAAACCCCGGACTATGCAAGGTTGAATCAGCCTTTCATCCTTTCAGTGAGTTGTAAAATAAGTACCAAACTTGCCTGGGAACTTAACACTGAGGGTTTCACGTCAGACTGACCATCTGACCGGAACATCTCATCATGCACCTCAGGGCCCGAAAACGCCTAAAACTGAGTTGGGCACAGTTGGCCTTGGCTTTCATGGGCTGCTGCGTCACAGAGTTAAGTTACAATATTATATAACATTAAATATGCTTACATATTTTTTGTATCCAAATGCATATATTCATCACAATGGATTTTTTAAACTTCTCAACAAATAATATCTTGAAAAACAATCGTAGAGTTCTTAAAATGGAAATATAATAATGAATAAAATAATAATAATAATAATAGAAGCAGCACATTTAGGAATAACTTTTTTTAATTTTGCAAATAAGTTTTATAGATAGCAGCAATGGACTGGAAATTATTTTAAATCCAAAATATGATGGAAAACTATTTTGGAGCTATATATATTTTAATTATTTTATTTATTATTTTTTACATTTTGTGCTTTTATTTCCATCGCTCTTATTTTCAGTTTTATGATGTTTGAATATTCGTTAGAGTTTTATGTGCCTGTAGAAAATCAAATAAAAGATGTTTTACAAATATCATTTTGGCCATAAACCGAATCGTTTCTCCATATCTGCATGTAATTTTAGATATAATAAATTAAAACTTTCGCATAAGCCTTAAAATATCATCGTAGACATGAAAAGGGGAAAACTTGGGATAAGAAGCGATTTATCAGACTTTTCTAAAGTGTTTGACTTTTTAAAAAAAATATCTACTGTTTTAGTGAAGAGTTTATTAAAAGATGTCACAGTGAAAAACTTAAAATTAATTCTAAATCCAAAAATTACATTATTTTGTATATTTCTAAATTTGTTAAATGAATTTGTGTTATTCTGAAAATTATTTTTTTGTTTCTCAGAAGAATAGTTTCTTATAAACTTTTCTTTCGTGTAACAGTTAAGAACATTTTATGAATAATAAGCAGAAATCACTCATTAAAAATTCTAAATTCAATTTAAAAAAAAAACGAATTACTTTTTAAGTAGTGTATATGAATTATATTCTGCTTCGTAAGTTATTCATGGCTTTTTGTTGAACTTTGTTTTAACATTGCCTAAGATATCTATCTTTAAATGTGCCCTAGATTTAGATTAGAGAAATATCTGTTAAATTGATTTAACGCATGATACAAATATTTTTAAAATATGAATGGTTCCGTTTTAATTGCGCATGCAATATTTAAAACTACATATAGTTTTTAATTGAGAAATTGGGTGAATTTACACATGTTTCCAAAGAGATTCCTATGAACCACTGGTATTTTAAAAATAATATCGATAGGTACATAAAATATAAGTAATACCAAGTATCGTACGGGAGTAGTCGGGTGAATTGCGGATGCGGCCGTCTGTGAGATTTAAATAGAAACGGAATTTTGAGTTTACATGAAATAACTTGTTTAAAATATGGCAGTATAAAAGAGATGTGAAATGAATTCAGCAAATTTTGTTTAGTTTTGAGCCAAAAAAAAATTATTCTTTGTGTTTTTTAAAGGATAAAGTACGTTACTTAAAAGTATCATTGAATACATTTAATATCTTGTACTAAAATTAATCAAATATGCAACTAATCAAATACGTGCAACACAATTTTCTACTTAAAATGCATAAAACATTTCTCACAATCTTTTTAAGCAATCTCTTGAGCAACTCTAAAAATAATTCGATTTTAGAATATGTTGTTAGCGTATATTTTATGAAAATGTATGCAATTCGTTTTAAAATAAGTTTTATATGTCTATTTTTTAACTAGTAAGATTAAATAAGATAAAATATAATAAATAAAGGTTGAAACGTTCTTATGGAATTAAATAAAAAAGTGATAAGAATATAATAATAAATTTTAAATATTCTCGGAATCGGTACTTCAAAAAATAATGCACTAAGAATAAATAATGAATAACATTTAGCCATATGTTACATAGAACCTATTACATTTCCAAATTTATAAGTGAAGTTTTTACATTGCTCAGAAATTTAAGACATAATTCTAACTGGTCAAATTATTAAGGAAAATAGCAGAAAATAAATTAAATGATATAAAAATGATCGCAAAAAGGAATTTCAGTATGGATTGCTTTCACATAGCATCAAGGTTTGTGCAAACGCTTCTGTTTTGGTCGATAGCTAATGGAGATTCGAGAATGCTTCTCGTTCACAAACCTGGAATATTGATTAATAAATCCTCCATCTACTCAAAGTATTCTAAGTACATGAGAAACTTTTAGTCGTGCTCTAAGACGCTTTAATTAAAATACCAGATTATAACAGTTGCTAAAGAGTGTATTAAGTATTCAGTACTAGTGAATGTTGAAATACACGCACACACTGTAAGAATTTCAATTAATTCCATTAATGCATATTAATATTTTACTAGATTTAGTTCAGAATAAAATAAATAAAAATATTCTACCAAACCCATCAAATTAAGTAGCTGAGTATTTAAGAGAATGAAACTTCTGAATAGATAATGTACTGAACTCCCACATTTTAGATTTCAAGCTATGCCTTGATAAATTGCTTACTGATTCATTTTTTTGGACCGTTCTCGCGCAGACAAACTATCTCTAAGCTAAGCAACCTAAGCCATATTTTAGAATAAACACTCAAATTTTAGATTTGAGAATTTAGGTAGAAGCTACCGAAAAAAACTGAAAATAAAGGCACAAATTAAGAAAAATATGTCCAAATTGAAGCTTTATTTTTTATTTATGTAAGTAAAAAAGCATTTTTGAAAGTTTCTTACTTTGCCAACTTTCTTATCTTAAAGAAATATTTCATTGCAGCGAAAATTAAAAATGCTCCATTACTTTAGAACGCCCCACAATATCTCATTCAACTTGGTTCGAGTATTCTGCAAAACATTCGCCCTCAATGACAGAATGTATATTCATGATAGAATTCTTTACAATGAATGAGTATGATTTTAATAGTTTCCCATGTAGCGATGATAACATTGATTAAATTATGAATTTTTGTTTCTATAATTATAGAGAGTGACAACCACCGGTGGATTACGAACAAGTATGCATTTATTTAGGGAATTATCTGGCCAAGGAAAGGGGCTGTACCTTAGTAAAAAGTTATCGCGGTTGATTCCACCAGGCGCCTTGCCTGCTGCCTTCGTCTCGTTCCGTCTGCGCCGGGTTCCTCTCATGTCTTCCCCGCGCAATCGTCCTGGTATTCATTTGTCTGTCGTCTCTTTATCCTCGAACCGCCCTGTCCGTTGTGGTGCGCTCTTTCGGCCCGCCGTCACAGGAATATAGGAAGGATATGAGATAACGTGCACATCCATATACATTACATCGGCCATCATGACCAAGCATATGTGTGTCCTCGTACGTGCAAATACAATGTATTTCAAAATGCTCTAAATAAAATTGAAAAGCTAGAGGAAAATAAACTCACAAAACAATTATTAAAAACAGTCAAATATGTATCGTAGGAAAATCAAAACTAATAATAAAGCATAAAAATAAAAAGTGAATAGGTATACAGATGGAAAGTAAAGACAAAACAATGTAAAGCAATCTTGAGTATGGTGATAATGTCACAAAAGTTGTAAAAGTTTTCGCTCTGTAAATGTAACATTCATATGTGTGTCCATGGTTTCAAAGTATTTAAGTACTGCTAACATAGCCGGGCCATCAAAATTTCCACATTTTCTTTCGACGTTGTAGGCATCGTTAGAACTTACCCGAGTAATTTATATGAAACCCGATAAATTTATTGCAGAGTTTTGTCCAGGTCCGTGTTGTGCCCTTTTTAATAGCAACTAAGTCCTTAACATTTATAAACAAGTATATTTTCGTCGAAGATTATAAGATCTTTTGTTTTCATTTTGCACTTTTAATTATTTGCGCTTTGCCGCTTTACGTAGGAGTACCTGTTTCTACCAAATTCGAGTTGTAGCTGTTCGTCGACAATTATTGAATGCAACCCAGTCTCTGTTATTGATTTGTGTTCCAAAGAGTAATTCAAAAGGAGTGGTGTTAATGCTTCGCTGGAATGTTGAGTTTAAGACTTTTGTAGTGCGAAGGAACATGCTTGAACCATTTCTCTACGGGATCGCCCTCTGACATCTTAGAGTATAAGACAGAAATAATTGCCTCCATTTAATGCGGTCTACTTGACTACACATTTCCGTACTGGGTAAACCTGTAGTAATATGATGAAGTGAAATATTTTGTCTTGAACAATAAGCGTGGAATTCGTCGTTTTGCATCGTAGTTCCACGATCAGTGATAAGAAAACAAGGATTTCCAAATGTAGTTTTTTGATGTCTAATTTTTTATTACCCTCAGAAGTAGATGTAGTTTTTAGTGGGGTATAACCAAACAAAATTTGGTGAAAGAGTCAATGACAGCTAAAATGAATTTGTAGTTTCTAAAAGTGATGCTTGCTAAAGGAATCAAGATGATCAATATGGTGCCGTATTTAGAGTGGGTATCATATTTGACAAGAGGATGGAGAAATCCTTCTTGTTTACCTTCAGATTTTTATTTTTCTTGTAATATACATGTTACATGTAATTAGAGATATTTTTCAATTTTGGATTGAAGTTGTGGTATATAAAATAATTATTTTTTATATGTTCTGTCTTTTAACTGAAAAATGTCCTTGTCGTGGTGTTTATTTTTGATAAAGTGATGCTGCATCTCAGTTTAAACAATAAGGATTTTCGGCACCGTCAATAAATTTATATAATATATTATTTTTAATACAATAGTTATAATATGGACCATTTTTTGAAGAAGAGCTCATGGAAAGAATATGTGGGTCGAGTCTTTTGAGATTCTTTTATCCTATAACAATAGAAATCAGTACACTGATTTGTTAAGACCCGTATCTCTACGCAGCGTCAACATGGGCCATTTGTGAGCCAAAAGCGATGTAAAATGGTGTAATCATAATCTTGTAAATTCAGAGCCCAAACGCGCGATTCGTGTTTAGATCTTTCTACCTCATAGTTTTTGCAAATGCATTACAATCGCAATTATTTCTAAAAGGCATTCCCTAAAATGTACACCCTTTAAATTTTTGAGAGCTTATGATTGCTAAAACTTCGAGATCGTAGCTGGTATATTTCTTTTCTCTCGGTTTCGACGTTTTCTGTGGACATGTAATATATAGGATGCGTAAGGGAATTCTCATCAGAGGATCTTGTAATAAAACAGCAGCAAGTCCGTCGATCATCGCATCAGTATGTATTTCAGTTTCTCAATAATTCCTTGCCGATATATGCCCTTAAGACATGTTTCTGACTTGGCAAACTAAGCCAAAATCGTCAAAGGAAGCTTTTTGTTTTACATCAAAATTGAAAGGTTATCTTTACGTAAAAGGTCACCAAGTGGCTTAGTACTCTACAGAATAAGCAGGATAAATTCTACTGGAAAATATCCAGTGAGGCCCAAAAGCGTTGAACTCTTTAGTTGTTTTGGTTCGGGTAATGGACAACTGATTTAGTTTAGAAGGTGAAGGAAAAGTTTATTGTTTTCAATATTGTATTCCAAGTAAATTCAATTTTCTATGCAAAAATTGACATTTATCAAAATTTATTTCTAGTCCGTAATCACTGACACTTTTAAGAACTTTTTTGAGTCTATCAATAGGATCAGATTCATTTTTAGCAAGGATAACTATGTATCCATGTAAGGGAGAACAGTTCCTTAAACAATTAAGTCACGAAAACTGTATTGATAAAACGTTGAAGGGCATGTAGAGAGTCCCAAAGGCATTTTAAGGAACTGAAATTGACCACTTTTGTGAGACAAAGGAGGTATATGGGCGACTTTGTTTGTTAACAGGCAATACGGAAAAGCTATTACGTAAATCAATGGTACTGAAAAAACTCTAGTATCCTGAAGTTTATCTAAAATATCCTCTACGAGGGCAGAGGATAGTGATCCTATCCAACACACGATTTAATTTTTCGAAAGTCAATGCAGACTCGCGACTGCCGTCTTTTTTGCGGACTACTAGACTTGGTTGGTATAATCATGAACATGGTTCATCAATACCATTTTGTGTCCATTCATCTATTTGTTTTTCTACCATCACGTTCGAAAAGGTAACCGTCTTGGAGAATGATAACTGGCTTGTCGTCCGTCACGTAATGCTTAACTCAATATCCGTCGTTTTAATTTTATTCGGCCTATAAGATAGTTTAGAATGCCTCAACATCGTTACGAGTTTGTATTGGAATTTCAGGAGCCAATATCAATTTAGAATGCCGCCAAAAGTACTGCGAAAACAAATGGATTCTGGTGAAGGACAGACATTTTGGCTTGTGGCTTAGAACACCTATCAGGTGTGATAGGCCGTACTAGCTTGTTTGATTAGATACAAACCAATAATATTATCAAAGTTCATTGAGTGGTTGAGGACAACATTAATTTTAACAGGAACGTCTTGGTTGTCAATTGTAACAGTTGAGTTGAATGAACCAATTACATGAGTTTTTGAAAGGCCAAAACCGGTTAGTATATTACCACTATTTATTAAAGAAGGAGAGCCTAATTGACTCCATACACTTTCTTTCATTAAGGTTACTTGACTTCCGGTATCAACTAAAGATAATATTTTTTTAGATAAAATTTTAACTTCTTTACACATAGTAGTTAATGGGGTAATTTCATCAACATTATTAGAAGGGATATTTTTTTGAGGACAAGCATCAGATTTATGGCCAAAATTTTCGATATTATACACTTTGACCACGATATTTATCTAGGCAAAATTTAGAAATGTGAACGGATCCCGAACAATTAAAACAATATGGATTCCTATCTCTACCCTTTACCCTCAAATTTTGAATTAGGCTTTGCATTGAATTTGATATCTATCATATCGATGGTTGTGAAATGTACTTTCAACATCACGGCGGTGGCTACTAAAGTTTGATTACGCGACGTATCATAAGAAGAGCGATTTTTGCTTTTATTTTGAAATATCTTGTCATAAATTACTACTTTTCTTTAAATTCTGAATTGTTGTACATCCATATAATATTAGTCATTTTGAAGGAGAATCCGGGGATTCCACACGTATAATACTCCATAATTGAAGTCTCGTCGAGAAATCCCCTGACCTCGAGAGAGAGATTCGCTAATTCAAGAATAGCGACCTCAAATAATTGGGAATACCGTTTCATTAGGCCGCATTTTTCTATTTTGTAATTCCTATGCAATTGAGCTTGATTTATTTTTTTCCAAATTCCTGAATATAGTGTGTTTCTTTTTATAAACTGTAAGAGTTTATACCGCGCAGAGATTGAATAAATAATTTTGCAGTTCCTGTCAAGTCGTTTTTACAAAAAATAATTTCAAGTTGTTCGGTTATTGGGCAAAACGTTAAATGTTCTTCCACATCAGAAAATGTTCAATTGTGTATGAGTCATCTGAACTGAAAGAAGGAAGAGTTTGAAGTAAGTCTTTAACAAAAGAGCCAATGATAGATCGTTTTATGAAATAGAGGCGTCAGCCGATTTCCTTATCTGTAGAAAGTGGGGGGAAAGCAAAGAAATTTTCTGCAACCCGCGGGGGGCATTCTTCTACACCTCGTGTATTTACTTTAGTCTGAAAAGTAGATAAATCAGCTAGTGAAAGTAAAATATTATTACAAAGTTCTTCGGCAGTTCCATTTGTTTCTAGTTGTAAAAATTGGCTAAACAGATTGGGAATCAGGTAGGCTTTAATTTTTTAAATAACGGCGGAGGCGCCTTCAATATCAAAAATCTGTCGCGAAACCCGTAAAATTGCAATTGTTCTCTAGAAGTCCTACTGAATGCGTGATCGTTAAAATAACAGAATACAATAATTTTACATTTGGAGTATTGCCACCCCCTCAATGCTTGCGCAATAACTTCGGGATGTCATTCAGTGTTAAATAAGACATAATAAATCACTTAAATAGAACCAAAAATACGTAAAAATATACAAATATTTGCTGATCACTTAAAACATATATGAGTAGAATAATTCAACATAGAAAAACAAATTAATACTCTATGAAAGGATAACAGTCTAGGATAAAATGTCACTAGTAGCAGTTGTACAAGTTTAAAAAAAATATCGTATCACAGTCATTAGCAGTTTCAAAATATATTTTCATAATCGCTCTCTCTCTGAGAGTTTGTAAAAAAAATAATGGAAATAAAAACTCACGGTAAGCCTTTTGCACACAAACGTCTTGTTTGTTTAATTTCTTCATAAATTGTGGTATAATATTTTTGAAGAAAATGATGTCGGCGAAATTATCGAATAAATTTCTTCCCAATCATGAATTCTTTCCTTGAAATTTCAATACACAACACTCTTGAAATGGAAGGAAAGCGTCAAATCACATAAAACACGTTGAAAAGTTTCACTTTTCTTGCATCGTCCTTTTTTTTTCTTCGGTTTTCTAGGGGATTTTAAGTTAAGGGAAAGGCCGAGTCCCCATATAGAGAGTGACAACGACCCTCAGATTGAATTAAGTATGCATTTATTTAGGGGAATTATGTACAAGGGAGGGCTAAATTTAGTAAAAATTATCGGGTGGTTGATTCACCTCAGGCGTCTCGTCGCTGCCTCGGTCTCGTCCCGTCTGCGTCGTCTCTATGTCTCTCCCGCGCAATCGTCCTATTCATTTGTCTGTCGTCTCTTTATCCTCGAACCGCCTTGTCCGCTAGGTGGCGCTCTCTTGGCCTTACGTCATTAAGGGAATATAGGAAGGATATGTGAGATAATGTGCACATCCATTCCTACATAATTATAAAAGTGGGAATCATTGTGAAATTTTATAATTAAAATTAAATTATGAGGAATCATCCTAGATTTTTAACTAAAATGTTTTCAATTTGATTTGTATATATTATATATGTATATATATATATATATATCCTAGATTTTTAACTAAAATGTTTTCAATTTGCATTTCTTAACGTAATGAAGTCAAAATTTAAGATAATATTTTAATTTAAGTGCGATTATACATGACAACAAAAAAGTACACTGGTGTGCAAAACTTAAGCAACAATGTAAAAATTTAGCAGATAGCCAAGAAATTGCAGAAATTTGCAGATATTATTCAGATCAGTAGAGGGAACACGTAAGTCAGTAGAAACGTCATGCGTATGCAAAATATCAGAAACAAAACGTCAGAAGCGATGTGAGCGTACGCAAAAAAGCGTGATGTCGGGCGCGCGCTGCCCAACAGTAGAATGAAATGAAGGACGGAGACGCAATTCAACATATTCCTCTGCAAGTGCCAGTGAGTCAGTTCGTAAAAATATGGCTAGAAAAAAATCATCTGATGACTTCACACGTGGAAGAATGATCGAAAGTTGAGTGAGGGGCGTACTGTCACCAGTGTAGCTGCAGAGTTCGGAATCAACAAAAGTGTCGTTTCGCGCTTGGAAAGCATTCCAAACCACACGTGCAGCCGTTAGAAAGGTTGGTGTGGCTACCCGAGGACGACAACCGCAGGGATGACCGATATATCATCCTGCAGGCGAAAACTGTTCGACAGCAGTCAGCAAACACCATTGCTCGTGAAACTCTGTGGCCAGCAACAGGTCGACAAGTGTAGCGGTTTACTGTGGCTGACGCCTTCCACAAAGGGGCCTGTTCACCCGCCGTCCCGAACGCTGCCTCCCGTTGAAAGCATTTGGCCACCGAAGCCACCGCCACATTGCTACAGTGGACAGAGAGCACAAAACTGGACAACCGGACTAATGGAGTCGTGGTTCTCTCTTTTACGGATGAAAAATCGGTTCAGTACCAGAAGCGATTCTCAACGCGTTTTGGATTTGGAGAGAGATCGGGACCCGACCATCCCACTAACATCAAGGAAAGCACATCGCCGCATGGTGGTCCTGGAGTTCTTGTCTGCCAAGCATTATGCTGAACGGCGGAACTGAGCTTCCCATTTCGACAGAGGGTCTGTAACCGGGGATCGCTACGTAGAGGGAGGTACCTCTTCCCATGCGCGTCTTTTCCGGAGGTGCCACTGACCCAGATTCTCATCTTTTATGGATGACAATGCACGGCCACATCGCACTCTTTGCTGCAGGAGTTGCTGGAAAGTGGCATATCATTCGAATGGATTGGCCAGCGTGCTCCCCAGATTTAAATCCCATCGAACATGGCGTGTGGGAGATGCTTTGGGAGTACGTATTGCCACACGCTCACATCATCCGAGTACAACCAACAACTCAAACAGATGTTGATTGAGGAATAGGCACTCCTACCTCAAGAAATGTTGCAACAGCTGGTTCTGAGTGGGCGCAATATTTGCAAAAGCAACTATTGTAGTAAGGGGAGGGCATATACCATATTAAGAAACATCTGCTTTGTTGTTCTTCCTGTTGATAGATAATCATGAGTCACGATACTCATGCGTTCAATAAAGCTTGTTTTGTTTGATTCCATACCGTATGCGTTGTATTCCTCTTTTTCAGCGCCGATGCTTTCGTCATCTTTTACGTACATAATATCATTTCCTCATTTCAGCACTTCATGTCTCAGATGATTTTTCGTGAAGCGCGCAATAAACCCACCTGTTGCTTAAGTTTTGCACACCAGTGTAAATATCGTGTGCTACAACTATTCAGTACAAGGCTGTTTCAGCTGTACCAGTGATACATCCCCAAGCTTCAGTGGACCCGAAATGCATCAACAAAAAATTGTTAAATGTTAAGAATCCCCAATAAATAGCACTCAAGGAGTTTTGATATGGGACTCTCTTAGGTCTATCTACGCCAGTGATTCAGTATTCATATTCGGAGATATATGAATTAACAGTGTTGAAAACATTAGAGTTTTGAAAGGTTCGAGAAGATAATATATATAATACACGAAGTGCTTATAAGTTTACCAGGATTATTTTTGATGATATTCATGTTTTTATGTCTTAAAGAAAACGAAAGAAAGGTATAGAGCCCTGGCATGCTTTCGAAAACATTACAGTAGGACAATATTTCAATTCATGTTTCACTTCTTCTATAGATTTAATTATTCAATAATATTTCGGTTACTCAATAATATTTCGGTTTTTACTTGTAGAACTGTTATATCCATAATTTCATCATCAAATGGTACTGCAATGTTGACTAGTACCTTGTCCAAAAGCCTTTCTCAAAGAGACAGTTTGTCACAAGGTAATACGTTTTTAATTTCCATATATATATATATATATATATATATATATAGTTACTTTTAAAACTTTAAAATCTTCCTCCACACAAAGAGCCCTTCTCACTTTGAACCTACCCCTAGTTCTAGTTCTAATAGGTTTGTAATTGAAAATTCTGGGTATATACGGCAGATGTGGCCGCAAACCTCAAACGAACAATTTTGATGTATTTAATTACATCTGTTTCCTTAAATAGCTCGTATAATTCAAAATTATGTCGTTGTCTCCACAATCCATTCTCATTCACAGCAATAAAAATATATAGAAGAATTTTTCACTCAAATGTGGCTAGCTGTTCAATCTGTAATTCAGTCCAAGTCCAAGTTTCAGACCCATAGGCAAGTACAGGCCTGAAGCTTGTCTTATACCGAATAATTTTTACATGTTTTTTAAAATTAATTTTGACTTTAATTGATTGCATTACAGGGTTAACTCATTGACCTTATTAATATAGTTAGTCAAGGTCAAAAAATAATTTTCTCATTTGCATCATCGATTTTCTTCACTTTTCTAATTTCTCTTATCTTGAGGGATTTCACAAAATTCTGTTTGTATCGAGTTACAATAGCTAAAAAATTGGGAGCTCCAATATTACATGAGTGGTTCAAATATTTTTCAATAAAAATTATTTCACTGGACACTTTTTAAAGCTTTTTACCCTAAAAGTTAAAAAATTTTAATCGAAGTTTTAGTGTCACTGAATTGCTAAACATCATGCGATAGAATATAAAAATGAGTAGCGCATTTTTAGAGTTTTTATTTGTATTTAAGTGATTTATGTGAAGAATTTTCATAAGTGATTATAAACGCATGAATAATTCACAAATTTTGATTGCAGAATACATGCTAGAATCATTCGCTCGTAGCTTTCCATTAAAAATTGTTAGGGAATCCAACATTCGTTGATTTACCTAGAATATATAGTTTCAGGCATTTCCTGTTATAATGGACAACATCAAGCCAAACAGCGTGAAGTTGATAACTGAGATAGAGGTCTCTCTATATAGTAGTTTGTGTGTGTTACCAGACAAGTAACACTACATCAAATAACAGCAACAATGAATCTGGGGCGTATAACAGACATGCACGTTAGGATGGAACAACAAAATTTGATATTGGTGGGATATGGAAGCTGAAGACTCTCTCAAGTGTTTTTATCAACAATCTGGAACCAAATACAACGCAACTTTTAACTCTTGACTCTATCTGTTGGATAGTAGATTATTCGAAAAAGGATATTTGAGCAAACGAGTCACTATTACAATTGGTAAGAGTTGAGGATAGAATTCGAATGTGAAGCAAGCCTCTTGAGGTCATAGATCTAAAATGTGAAAGAGGTATCACTGAGCAACATGATTGTGGCTCCATAATAGTATGCGCTGTTTTTACATGTCATGGACCGGGTTCTTTGGTCAAACTGAAGGCATCATTGACTGGAATTGGCTATGTTCACATATTTGGAGACCATCTGCAGTGATTCCTGGATTTCATTTTCTTGAACACTGAGAGAATTTTCCAGAATAAAAATAACCTAAGCCATTCGTGATAGATT
>BMAV01019791.1:0-12172 GCA_019973955.1 Trichonephila inaurata madagascariensis | reverse complement strand
TTTTGTTGTTGTTACTGTTATTATTCTGTTATTGACTGAAGTGAAAATTGTTGTTTTTATTCGTTCTATTTTTCAATAATCGTTTTGTATCGATTAACGATGCTGGAATTTACATTAGTTTCTGCATTATGTTGCTAAAAATATTCTAAATTTATTATTCTCTACTTCAAAGGGTATTTTTTTCCATAGATTTTGAAGGGATGACTATGCTTTGAAAATATGTGAACTATGCTTTGAATTGATGGATGGATATATATTCTATAAGAGTGTAATTTTGTAGCTAAAATGATTCATAGTAGATGTTATCAACTGCTTTTTATAATAATGTATTAAATTTAGGTGTACACGAAGCACTTTTTAAAAAGCGAAAAAATAATTCATTAATATGACTTGTAATGAAGCAAAAAAATTTCACACACAATTTTCTATCTCAAGTTTCTTCAAGATAATTAATTTGCCATGTCATTAAAAAAATTGTGATGTAAAAATTATGCAGTAATAATTAATCTTATTTGATGAAAAACGTATGTGAGGAAATCTAAAAAGAGTCACATCTAATGTAATAAAGTTAGTTGTTAGAGTAAGAGTATTAACGTCGCACTATACAGTTGCGAGTGAGTGAATATTAACGTCGCACTGTTCAGCTATTCCAGGGATTTTAGCGACTGATCTCGTAATTTTAGCCACGGTCAAGTGACGAGGACGACATTTGAGCTGGCACCCCCTCTCCTAACTACCACACCACACCAACGGGACTATACAGCTGCACGAGGGTTTTGGCGATGGACCTCGTAATTCTGAACCACAGTCAAGTGAAGAGGATGACACCTGAGCTGGTTTACTCTGCTTTCCAACGGGAGGCTGTTTAGGCGGCCTCGACAGATTTGACGTGCAGCGATTCCCTTTACACGAGAGGTCTTCAGCGGCACTTGGCTGAAACTCATGACACGCCAGTCACGATGCCGTTACCTTGACAACTAGGAATATAATAAAACAAAAGCAATTAGCCAGGAAATTTAAGAAAAATTAAAATAAAGAGTGGTATGAACAAATATTTTAGAAAATAATTCGTTAAAAAAAATTGATTCATCTGAAAACATTACATATTTGAAAAACCTTCACAATTGTCTCAGTCAAGAATTTTAATCTTGATTGATTTCTTCATTTAAAGTAATATATATATTTCTTGAACAGATTTTTTTAGAATCTTTTTAATATATATATTTATAAAGGGGTGGTAGCCTGGTGGCTGTGGTCGTAATCTCTTAGCCAGGGTGTTATGAGTTCGCGCCCTAGTACCATTGAAAACGCAACGTGTAGAGAGGCTGATGCTCGTTAAATTTGTCTAGGTTAAGAGTCCTCCTGTTGGCGAGGTGTGGTATTTTGGAGAAAGAGTCATCAATACTTGAACTCTGTTCCAAATTACGAGATTCTTCGAAAATAGCTCTCATGTTACTGTACAGTTAATCGTAAATAAAAATAAAAATAAAATAGAATCCACCGTGTTATTGTTGCAAACAGGTCTCAAATCTGCTGTAATTTCATTACGAGATTGTTGTAATCCTAGTTATTGAAAATAGTTCTTAGTCAAGTATAGTTTTGTTTTTAGTAACAAAAAATAAAAATACATTCATGAAAAATGTTGGTAAAGGCTCTGATTAATAGAACTTCCCCCTCAGGGAAAATACTAATCGATACTTTGTGAATACTGATTTTTGAAAAATCTTAAAGTGCTAAAAAAAAAAAGTTCTGAATATGAAAAGCCTTTATACAAGATGTTTCATAAAAAGTACCTAAACTCTGCACAGTCTTATTAGAAATTCATAAAAAATGTACAAAGGACTATATATCTGTACGATCCATAGATAACGAGAAAAATACGGTAAATGATAATGCATGATGATTCATGATGAGGCTCCCGTGCATTTTTGTGCTCTAGTACGTGATTGTCTGAATATGACATACTCCTGCTGCTGGATCGGAAATGTTGGTCCAGTTTAATGGCCACCACGATCACCAGATCTTACACCGTTGGATTTTTTTCTATAAGGCATTCTAAAGAATTGGTGCTCATAGAAGGAGAGAGGAACCTCACAAACAGACTTAACTGATCGTCTGCATTTTGTTTGTATGGTGTCCACAGCGCTGCTGTGACGTAGGCACTCACCCATTCTACGGGGCGCTGAAGCCTACCTAAATATACACGGTGGACAATATCTGCCTTTATAAATATTTTCAAACACTGCTGTTGATGTATCCAATACGGTGTATTTTTTTGTATTGCCTGTTACGTCATACTTTGTTTTTTGTAAACTATGGATAGTATAGGCATAGTTCTTTTTCTTATGGATAGTACAGGTACAGTACTTTCTACATATTTTCTGTACACCCAAAGAGGAATCAGGCTGTGAAGAGTTTGGGTGTTATTTATGGGACACCCTGAATAAAATTACTTATCTTAAAGTGTTTACATGAACTTTTTTTAATTTCAAATAATAATGAGGATAATAAAAATACTCTAGAAACTTTTTCAGAAACTTTGATAAATGTTCTAATAAGCAGAACGTTTATCCCTTGATTATGCAAAATAAGGTTAAGGTATCCGACGGTGTTCGGAACTAATATTTTGCAAAAGAAAATTCTGAAATATTTTTTTAAAAATTTTTTGTGTCACTTAGAATAAAATACACGTATAGGTTGTTTTTAGTAGAGCTCGACTACGTTTGAATGATTTTGCAAAAAGCGTTTAAATAGATAATATATGATATTTAAGTGTCACTTAGATTAGAAAATGTATAAATTGTTTTAAGAATAGTATTACAGCAAAAATTATTTGTTATCAATATCGCACATAGAATGACCCATTTCAAAATATTCTTTCCTTTTTAGAAAAACGCTTCTATTATAATTATATTTTGCCAGTATATAAAGCCTGTGACCTCTGTACAGAGGCTCAACTAGAGTTTTTGAAATAGGTATAACTTAGAAGTGGGTTTATCCATGTTTTACGACAACAGAGGGGAGTAATTTTAAGAAAACGCGATAATTATTTCCTCAATGGTTAATCCTTAGGTACCACCGTGAATTTCTTTCAAAAAATCATAGCTGGAGCCTCTGCCAGATGTTTGAGTATACAGGCAAAATATTGGCCATAATAGAAAGATTTTTTCACAAAAGAACATTTTGAAAAAAGGTTATTCTAAGTTAATTTTTTGCCGAAATATTATATTTAAATAATTTTTTTTGTCAAAATGTCCTTAAAATAATTTTATAGATGTATTCTGATCTAAGTGACACTAAATATCATGAAAATGATCCATTTATGTGCTTTTTTAAAATCACGGTTCCGAACGTAGTCGGATACCTTAAGGATATTATTACAACAAAAACTTTTTAAATGCGATATTTTAGCAATAAATTAACCCAGAATTATCTATTTTCAAAAAGCATTCTTCTTTTATAAAAATTGCTTCTCTTATAATGATATTTTGCCTACATATAGCCAAGACTTCTCCAGAGAGCCTGAATTAAGAATTTTGAAAAATTCACATTATTTTCAGAGTTACTACCAATTGAAATAATTGGTAGTTTTTACTACATTTTTTTACACTCTGATGAATTAAAATATGGATAAATCCACTTCTAATTTCTAGTTCAGACTCTGTATAGATGTCTAAGCTACATATAGGCAAAATATTATTATGATAGAAGCATTTTTCATAAAAGCAAGATGTTTAGAAAATTGGTAATTCTATGTCTTTGTTTTTGCCAAAATAACTCATTTAAATAATTTTTTGTTGTAATAATATTCTTAAAACAACTTTATACGTGTATTCTAATCTAAGTGACATTAAATATTAAAATAATATTCTTTTGTACGCTTTTGCAAAATCATGGTTTCGAACGTAGTCGGATACCTTAAGGCTCAATAATTTTGTAAAATGTTTTTGAAAGGATCAAGCACACATTTGTTTTAAGTGTCAATTTTTTTATGAATCTTAAATGTCTTTATATATAAAAATACATGTCTTAAAATATTTAATTCAACAGTCTTCTATTATTATATTATAGTATTGCATGCTCGTCCACAGTATTTCTACATAAAAAAACAGTGTTGCAACTACTGTTTTTCATATTGCTTTTTTCTATAATCATTCGGCTGTGAAACATTTCATTTGTGAAAACCAGAGTAAAAAGCAGACCTTCAATGCAATTGAAAATTATCTAAAAGTATACAGCTAAATTTTTTTTTCTTTTGAAAAATATTGACATGGCATTACGGTAAGTAGTCAGATGGTATACTTAAAAATTAAGAAATAATTCGGTCAAAAATCACAGACTTCGGTTTTTATTTAAAAAATTACTTTTTTTAACTTACTTGAAGAGCTTAACTCGCTTAAACGAGGAGAACTTTTTTATTTTAAGTTACTTGAAAAGTTGTGCCTCAATTATTATTTATTTAAATTTTATATATCTTCTGGTGTGTAAAAGCCGTTTCTTTCGCATTCTTACTCCAATGATAAGCAGATTATGCGGTTGTAATGTTAGCTTCTCTGTATCGTGAAGAGCACTGGTACGTCAATTTTTGAAACTTTTATTTCGTACCAAGAGAATTTTGCAAAAATAATCCATGTCTTACAGTGACTTATTTCATTTCACTATGATTAATTAATTTTATCTTTTCAGATAGCAATTAAAGAAATGAGATTACAACACGCGAAAAAGTTCTTACTAGTTATTCAATTAAACGTTTCGTTGTTTAAAAATATTCTGCAACATCATCTCATCATTAATTTAAGCTTGTTAAAAGTTTGTACAACGCTATCATTTATCGGTGTCTATTCTTTTCTTCAACGCTATCACTCAGGAAGTTTAAATTCTGTTAACAAGTATTTTACACGCGTCAACATAGATGTCATTTTATTTTTACAACCACCCTTTTGACGTTACACCTTTAAAAGTCGGTGTCATTGAGACACTTAAATAAAAAACAAGTAAGGAAGTCCTTTATAAATTCTTCGGTGGTAAATTATCCCATATTTATCTTGTTATGCATTAAGTGTACTCGTAAGCATTTAATATTAAACTAAATCTGATGAAATTACCGATATTTATGGAAATACATGGAAATGGTTTTTAAATGATCCCATATATTTCCATTATTATTAAATTTTTGAGTATTCTATTCCAGTAATTATTTTGTGGTAGTATTTTAAGTGTCTAATAATATTTATAACCTATTAAGTTGTAAAAATCATTTTTGTGATTATAAAAAAAAAATGTGTGCATAAATTTTTCATATGGATGTGTAAAAAAATAAGTGCTAATACAACTCTTCTTGAAAAAGTGATTGAAAGAGAATTAGCACTTCAAAAAAATATTTGAAAATAATTTCTTAGATAAAAACTTAATACCGTAAAATCCGGCGTATAACGCGCACTGGTGTATAACGTGCACCCATACTTTCAGGCTGCATTTTTTAATTTTTAGGTAGATTCGCCGTATAACGCGCACCCCCTTTTTTACGTAGAATACCGAAATGTGCGTATACAATGCTGTTATGCTTTGAAGCAATTTATTCGAGTTGTTTTCTTACGCTTTCGCAAATTAGTATACTTTTAGAACTACAACCTTTTAAGTTCATTAAGAATGCTCCTTCTTTAAAAATCAACAGTGTTTCTGAAATAATATGTAGTCTAATTTTTATGCTTATCTCTTGCTGTTTTATTTTCAAAGCTCGTTGTAACGCGCCCTTTTAACACCAAAAATAAGATCGAAATCTTCATAGGTGCGCCGGATTTACGGTAGTTGAAATCTGATTCCATTTTAACCAACCATTTATTATTATTTTTTCATTTTTTTTTCACCCCTAAACAAGGTGGTTGGTATATATTTCAATGTTAAAGTGATGAAAATCCTGTATGGAAAATAACTTACCACACTCCAGAGAAAAAAAAGAAAAGAGGAAGAACGAGAACAAGGTGAATGGATAAAGTGGAAAAAAAGGTTAAAGGACGGGAAATTAACCGATGGAAGAATATAGCATCGAATAGATCAAGATGATGGAAGCTGACTGAGACAGCCTTGGCATGTAATCGGGCTGTAGTGCTTGGAAAGAAGAAGAATTAGTATTTGTTTGCAAATTTAAATGCTCTTAGTTGCTGATTTTAGATCGAGATAAAGCCCAGGGGTTACAGGTAAAGTGGTTCGAAATTTTAAACTGTGGTCTAGTGACAGGAACGATACCTGAGCTGACACCTATAATGTAATTTTGGGGCTAAGTAAAGTTTATTTACCGAAGATGCTTCAGTAAGATCAGGGCTCAATGTTCTAGTGTTGCCCTAGTAAGACAGATAACAGAATGTTGTTCTCCTCACGGCCATCACCTGACCATGGTTCAAAATTACAAAGTAGTTGTTTGTAAGTACTACGCTGTAAGTTTCTACTGACTTCCTCAAACCTAGCACAGAGCATCGACTTGAATTCATCAGAGTACAATCCATGAATACAAAAATCATTTTATTTTGAGTCAAATCATGTAGCCAAAATGAAATATTTTTCCATATTTCGAGAATTCACTCATTTTAAGACAGTTAAATTTTGAAATTATTTTTTTCAAATTGTTTTTCTCCTTGTTTCCATACCTTAGAACATCTTTCCCGATCAGGTAGGTTACGATTACAAAAATATTATTTTCCCTCCGTATAACCACCATCCATTCTACACTGCTGGCCACACAAAATGCACACACCAAGAAGGACCAGAGATATCACAACAAAATTTATTTGGCATATAACATGTTGTGCAAAGATCAAACGATTAAAATTACAGTCTCTTGTGATGCGTCATGACATGTGGATGATGACAAAATCAGTTGTTAGTGTAGCCACATTGTTGGCTATCACCGCTGCCGCACAGCTCGGAACAGAATCGAAGAGCTGATGGGTAAAGAAGAACTCTTGAACATTGCGTGCCACGTGTGATCACGCATTACCCTGTTAAAAAATGACTGATTTGAGTTGAGTTGAGTTGAGTTTGGTGTTTTATGGCGCAAGAGCCAGTTTTGGTTATATTGCGCCAAACATTCACAGGTCTGTGGTCTGGACGGGAAAAGAAGAAATTGGATGACAAGATGGAGGGTCGAAAATAGAGAAGGATTACTGGGTTACCCCGGGTCGTGACACCCGTGTTTACCAAAGATAGTAAACCCTTGGGGAAAAGGAAAAGATCACGCAATTTCGATCAGACACCCGTACCCTAAAGTGAAGGTGAGCCCCTGAGGGGAAAATGGCTGATGGCAAGCGCTGAATGTATGGGTGATTCACGGATCCAACACCTCATAGATGTAACGCTGACTAGACGTACCGGCAATGCATACTAGAGGGGTGTGGCAGTGAAGTTCAATACCACCCCAAGCCATGATACAGGGTGCAGGACGATTGTGGCGATGCATAACACAACAGTTCAGCAGCCTATCATTAAGGTGTCTCCAAACTCGAATCCGACCATCGTGATGTTGCAGGCAGAAGCGGGATTCGTCAGTAAACACAATGTAGTTCCATTGCGTTGTCCACAGATTAAATCTGTTGTGCTATGGTTCGTGATGTGACTGCGCGATCCATCACTGCCATGCGCATAGTCCACCTGTCATCAGGGCAGTGGTGCAAAGAGGTGGATGGGATCGACCCCGTCGGTCCATCGTTTCCTCATCATTAGATCAAATCATTAGATTTGTGTGTTTCATCGCCGCCAACGCATGATGTAAGATTCACGTGGTTTGCATGCTTCCTTCGTAGTGTTGCATTTTGTGTGGCTATCAGTATATTTATTATGTACGGGATTCAAATTTCGGGTAAATTTTTGAAGTAAAAAAAAATGCACTCTCAGTATGTATTCGGAAATAATTGGTTTTTCGAAAACCGTCCATTATTATTTGATGTCTTTTTTATTGTATTTAAACCAATATATACACACACAATTCTAGGTTTGAGGAGGAATGTAGAATTTTCTGTAGGATTAACAAATTATTTCACCGACTTGAAAATGCTCCGAAATGGGAGCCTTAAATATAGCATTTAAAAAATGTAAAAAAAAATTAGTAAATGTCAATTCTGTAAGAAAATTGAAAACAACAGGCAATGAATACAAAAAAAACAAATATAAAACTCTTTTTTCTTAAGAACAAAGAGAAGTGCTTTATTCTTTGTTTGATAGAAGCTCTATCGATTGCTATACTTTTCAATTTCATTCAGAATGTTCAAGCACTATAGGAAATTGAATTCAAGATTGAAAGCGACACAAATAGTTGTTCCACGTAAGTTTCATAAATAGTTATATCAAGCGAATAGCCTTTCCAGATGTCTTATGTCAGATGGGATAGCAAAGAAGCTTTATTTTTTCTCTTCCAAACCTGAAGCGAAATCCGGTGGAATTGCCGTTTGAAAGAAGGCAGCAGGGAATGGAGTATTTTCACTGAATGTTTCATGACTACTCGAAAAGTGAATTCATTTTTTATCTTCTTAGATATTATTTTTTGAAATGAAATGTTCCTTTCGTGATCGGATCTATCATCTTATATAACACCTGGAAGTGACGTATGCGTACTTTCAACAAATGAATGGAGGAGTTTTATCTTTTCATAAGAAAATATATATTGATCAGTTCAAGAATACATGGCACTGTTCGAGAATGTCGACAAGAAATCTTCATCGAAACAGAAATAATTTATTTATATATAAATTTTAAAAAAATGGTGCTTTTTCACACATTGAATGAAATTTAATGAAATGCACTGAACACAATCGATGCTTAAACATTACATAGAATATTCAAGAATTGTAGAAAAAAAATCTTACATAATACTTAGAACTGTACTTAGATATTGAATTATAATTTCGTATATACAGCGAAATAGTTTAAGGCGAAAACTCTTGAGAGGAAATATTGAGTTACATGAAATAATACAGAGGTCCCGAAAAACAAGCTATTATGTATTTTCATGCATTTTTCCCCCTCTTAACACGAAACGAAAAAATTTCGCTTCTGGGTATGAAAACTTAACCCTTTATCTACCGCAATATGATTTACTGCAGTTTTTTTTCACGCAATAACTTTTTTTTTGAATCACTGCTTTGAAAACTAAGGGATATACATAAGCAAAATACTCAACCTTGGAAAATTTAATCCGCTAGAGTTAATTAATTAAAGATATATATTCAACTGTAAAATTAATTATACACACTGTTCACTTAAAATAAATAGTCAAATCAATTTCTAAGGCCTTCATTAACATAAAAAAATAAGACATTTAAATTTGACAGTTATTATGCTTCTTCGGTACAAAAATGGCATTCTTCACAATCCGCTGAAAACGCTGTCAGCTGGAAACGCAATTTCTGCTATTAAACTATTATTCTTCCCCGCTAAAATACTCATCCTAGAACCCGTGCTGCCATATATCATGGTAGAGTATATTTAAAAGAATATTCGTGCTAAGTATCGTAAGAATATTCGCAAAAATGGTTATTCTATGTAATTTTAAAGTGAATGGTACTTAAAAGTACCGTCGGTAGATAAAGGGTTAAGACTATCTTCGGCTAATGTTAAAAAGTAGGGGCCGAATTCTGAATATTTTTTCAGATATAAAAGTACTCAAACATTAATATTATATTCTGGCTACCGCTTATTTTATCATAATACTCATTTTTATCCGAGTTAACACATTTTTTCTTTTATAAAATGTGTTTTGCTTTTTTTCCTTATACCGTAATTTTTGGGCATCCTTTCACATTTTAAAAAAGGAAAACTAATTATTTATGAAATATTTTAAAAATTTTAAAAAGCACTATATTATAAACAAATGCATGAGAGTTAAATGCCAAAATTTTTAAAAAAATTGAAGCATTTTTCTGTTTGAAAATGTGCTCCGTGTCAAGTTCACGCTCTCGTACATATGGCGAAAAAAGCCTTAATGAAGTGTTTAAGAAAGTTATGTATTATTGGCCACTCCTACTGTATCAGCGGAAGAAATCGTTGCTGTAGATGATACAACCTCAGAGGGTACAGCGTCCATTATAGCAGACAAAGTATTGGAGTTTGTTAAAAGATCAAAAGATATCATTCATGCAGAGAGATTCCTACGACGAAATAAAAAATGAAAAACGCAACTCCAGTTCCCACATCACAATAAGTATGCTTAGTTATTTAAAAGCACATTCCAATGGTGAAATGATTAACAAAATGGACGACATCGTTATTCGGTAAAGTTGATGAAATTCAGGAAATTTTTGAAGAAATGGAATCATATTCTCAAAATATCGAGTGATTAGTATTACGATATTTAATTGTTGATAGTTAAATATTGAAATACAACTTTTGAATTGCGGTGTTTTCTCATTCACTATTAATTTGGTTCGTAGGATTTTGTTCTGTTTTATGGGTTCTATATTTTTTCCAGTGAGTGTAAAACCATTTTCCAGCCTTTTTAAAGCAGAGGTATCAAATTCTCGGCCCACAATGAACATTTTTTCGGTATAGCCAGTATATAGGGACATAAAAAAATAATAATATATCAAAATTTCTCCCGAAATAGGTAAAATAGTAGCAGAGAAAGGATGTTAAGTGGCAGGATGTTATTAGATTTTATAATTTTTTAAATTTTTTAAAACGTTTTTTTTATGTTTATTATAATGTTATAATAAATTATAACGCTATAATTTATTATAACAATTATAACTAAAATACTATAATTTATTACATTTTAGTTTATTTACATTTCTTATTATGTTTATTATAATGTATTATTCGAAATAAACATACGCTTCTACGAATATTGATTTTTTTTACACCCCACCTATAGTTAAACCTTATTTGATTGGCCCAAATAAGCCTTTGAGTTTGATATCCTTGTTTTAAAGCAAATGTACAAAGAGCAGAAATGAATGAACTGCCTTTTTTTTGTTTAATTTATAACAGCATTTTTAGAGGAAGTTCAGAGGTTATATATATATATATAACCAATTACGTCTCTCAGTCGGCACAGCAAAACCACAATGAAGGTTTGTGGTATTTTGCTTTGTGTATATATACAAAGCAGAATATTGCTCAACTATCATTATATATATATACACAGTGGCGTAACGGAGAATATTATGGCCCTCCTGCAAAGTCTGGTTTTGGGGCCCCAAGACGGATCTTACAATACATCGCATACTTGGTGTCAGTCAGGCTTTGGTCCACCTAGAAGCTTGGGACCTCCGGAGGTGTACGTTACGCCACTGTATATATATGTGGCTGTGTGATATCTATATGAACTAGTACCAACATCACGCGACGACGATCGTTTTAGCGTGATTGGTTACGTACTCGCGTTCGGAACGGAAGGTACTCAGAACGAACCTTCCTTCCTTCATATATAAGGGGCATTCAAATGAATTTCGGTCACTAGTGTAAAGTAATGGTAACGATTTTATTAACTCAAAAATGTAGTGCAAAATACACATTTACATTCATATTTACGTATACATGCTCAAAAATAATCGCCAAAACTGTTGGCACATTTATCCCATTGCGACACTAGCCGGTCGATTCCATCTTTGAAGAAGCTAGTAGGCTGCTGTCGGACATACTTCGTCGTCCGTTGTGAATCGATGTTCACGAATAGCTCGTTTTAGAGGTCCAAAAACATGAAAATCACACGGTGAAGGGTCTGGACTGTACGGTGGATGTTCCAGTGTTTCCCACCGAAACTTCTGCAATGTCGTCTTCACCGCATTGGCCCTCAAGGAATCTTTTGCGCCACTTGAATCATTGCACACTTGAACGACACAGACTATGCTCATCGTACACAGCCATCATCTGTCGATGCATTTTACGGCCTCCAACCCCCTCCGCCGCTAAAATTCGAACCACTCCTCGTTTTTCCTTCTTACTCGTCTGCATATTCAGTAGTGGACGATAATTTGTGTGACCACCTTCTCTTCGGTGTGAAACCGCGCTGTCGCTATGAATCATCAAACGTTGCGCACGCGTCAATATATCTACCGATAGATGGTGCCACCATACACGCAGTTACGTGGTGCCACCTTACGTGTAATGCAAAGTTAGACGCACTGACCGGGTTTCATTAGAATGAAACCTTTATATAAAATATAAATTTAAAATATTTAAAAAA
>BMAV01019790.1:17171-57626 GCA_019973955.1 Trichonephila inaurata madagascariensis | reverse complement strand
TTGCCCCTTTTCCTTCCACTCTTAAAGTCACACCCTTCATAACTGTTTTTACGAAATACTCAGACTAAACGTGGTTTTAGACCCCATATTCTATGTCGATTTGACATTCTTAAGCTGTCTACTATCATCCCTTTGAATTAGTTAATCGAATTCGGCAACACCTTGTATTTCGATAACTTATGAAAAGCTACTTTTTAAGTTAATGCTGTTTTGTGAGATGATAATTTTTGGCTAATACTCGTGCCGGTTTTCTTTTCAGGGTCATCATTATGGAGTTCTTTTCTTGTGTCAGAGGGCATGTATACTAAAAGATTAGAATACACTGCATTCATTGAAGGTTGTCACAGAAGACAGATGATTTTAAGTGGGGCATGGTGATTGGACTGAGAAGAAAATTGTGACCCATAGTGGAAATCTCATGATATAATAAACGCATCCACGGTGTACCGACTATGATAGAAATGAATGTAACAAGAAAATGTGGCCTATCTGAGAAGGGTTGGTGCGACCAAACTGATACCCTCAGTCCTGGATCAATGTACCCCCAAAAAGCAGCGATGTATTCTCCAGTCAAGTTCACCACCATTTTGCAACTTGTGCAGAACTTTTTTGATACTATAATATACAGTGTGATCCCGAATTCATGGTACAAACTTTAAGGGCAGATGCATAAAATTGTGTGTTACAATCATTTATTGTATAGGAATGTATGAGGGCAAGTGATGTAATGAGGCACATACGGGGGAAATATAAGAAAAGAGAGATGGAGTTATGAGTTGGCAGCTTTGCTGATAAGCGGCAGTAGATATCTAGTAGCCGTTTAAAATAATGCATCTCAGAAGGGAAAATTGTCATCCTCAATTGTGCTGACGTCTACGATGGGAGACTTTAGGTATGCCGAAAATGCAGACATGCATAACATGTACGACCGTGCAAATGGTAATGGAAGAGCTGCGATAGGAATGTATAACATGCAGTTTCTTTATCGACGAATACCGGATCATACATTTTTTCAGTGGTTAAGATCATTGTCAACTTCGTGAAACGTTCGTTTGACGTCACCGGTCCAGACCATGTCACAAGACACCACATCAAGGAAGAGCGGTACCCATTCCAATCCTGGAAGAAAGCATCTTGAACGTTGTGGCTGATAGACCAGAGTCAAGTTCAAGAGCTGTTGCTTATCACGTAAGTGTAAGTCATCACACCGTTTGTAGAATGTTAAACGAAAATCACATACATCTCTTGCGTTTTCAGCGAGTACAAGCTTTGAATCTGGCACACTATCTCCGACTTTTAGTGGTTGGTAGAGCAATGTGCGCAGCAGTTGGACTCATAGCTCATGTGCTGAACAGTTACGAACAGTTATTGTAAGATTACATTTGTCAAAGACGATTTCAGTAAACACGTTGTCTTTCTATTCGTCTCTTATTTTTTGTGTTAGTGCTTCACTGCGTCACTTGTGTTCATGCATTCCTATACTGTAAATGATTGTTAGAATGTACTATACCTACCATTAAAGTTTGCACTAGGAATTTGGGATCATCCTGTATAACAGAATAACTACCCGTCAATTCGTTACTAATAGCATGCAGTCATGTCATCCTATAACATAAGTGCCATTAATATCACAGCACGCAACTCCATTTGTAAATGTACAAGGCCAGATTTACATGGGCAAACCTTGCAAAGCCCGGGATTTGACCCAGACCTGAGGTCATGACCCTACACTTGAATGGTAGCGGGAAATGCTACCATTTAGAAACTGGCTAAACGATAAGTAATTAATTTTAAACTTTTCATCAATTTGAATGTAAATCTTCTTTCTTAGTCTGTCTTTCTAACGATTGCTCTTATTTTTTTTTTATCTATGTACGATGATTTTTTTTTATTTGGTCCTTTCTGCATCATTAAAATTGTTTCAGTACATAGAGCCTCAACACAGAAACAGGGAGAAAATAAAATTGAATAAAACACAGAATTACCTTTGAATTGTAGACGACACATTCCATTTGGTATTGCAGTGAAGTGGAGAGAATTATTAAAGGGTAAGCCGCCTTGATTTAGTACTCTTGATCAGACCTAGGGCACTTTATTTTATTTCATTTTTTTTTCTCTCTTTTAATAGTGTTAAAAAAACGATGCATTTTGTTATTATTACGATATCCTTTCTCAAACTGTGGGGCATGCCTCTCTTGGGGAGCGAGAACATTTTGAAAAGTTAAAAACCAAAATTATGAAAAAAATAATAATCTTTTTGCTGAAAGTGAACAAACAAAATACATCCTGACATTCATCTTACATACATTCATATTTCACAATGATATAATACACTTATAATGTATCTTATAATGTGTAAGGCATTTGATACTTAATTTAACAGTACTAAGTTAAGAACAAGGTAAATAATTACCAGTCACCCCATATGCTTGTCATATATAAAATTATATACAAAAATTAACTCTTAGCTTGATAATTTGTACAGTTTAGAGTTAATTCCGTAACTGCCTATTAAAAGTTTCTCGATTCGCTTCCCAATGCCACAATTTAACACGTAGGTACGCGTATGGGGTGTATTGAGGGTGGGGGAAGAAAGGCAATAAACCAGCGAGAATCCTCTAGGAATTAAGTAAATCCTTTGCAAACACAGTCAAAGTTCACTTATTGTCATCCGAAGACTTCGGAATAATTTTATGGATAACAGTGAACAGAAAAGATCGGATTACGGAAAGACGTATATATACGTGTGGGGCAAATAACACTTTGGATGAGCGACACTTAAGAGGTCAAAATCACATTGAAGCTTTAGCGTCAAAGTTTTGTATTTTTGAATTTAATACATTGATGTGTATTGAGGGGGCGTATGGAGGTGGGGCGCGATGAAAATTATGATTGAATATTGGGTAGCAAATATTGAAAATTTGAGAAGCACTGTATTACACAATGTCTTCAAATACTTATGTTCTTTTCATCAGTTAAAAAATTTTTTGTAACATTTCAGTATCTCCAGTATCGTGTTATTGGTTAACGTATTTGTGTGTATACTTGATTATAATTTCTATGATGCAGGGAATTTAAATTGTACTCAATTTATTTACGTTATGAAGCCTTGAAAACCATGTGTCATCGTTATGATGACACACGGTCGAGTATTTCGTACTTAGTAATAATAAAAGCGACACATATCTATGGAACACAAACTTAACATCAAATATACTGGTGTAACAGAAAAAAAAGGGTGAGTGCATCAGTGTGAACACGCGGTAGAAGTTAACTTCTTCGGCTTATATGTATTGAATTGTATATTTGTTTTATTTTAAAGTAATTTTATATAGAATTAACAAATTTATTATTATTGTTATTTCAAACTGTGTTTAAAAAAAATTAGGATGGAAAATGTATAAGTATAAACAAAGTTTTCATTTTCAATACATAATACTAAAAAAAAATATTGTATACATTTATAGAAATGTTTCATTATTATTACTCTATTTACATTATGCTTGTAGGTGTTTCTGTACATACTTTTGTTATCAAAGGCTTGTCGTAACTGAAATGAGAAATTTAGGTTTTGCACTCAATATCATTTAGGAACCTCAAAAACACTGCATTAATTGTAGTATTGGGTTTTGTCATCAATATTATTCTGTTATTTTGTAGAAATAAGGCGAAATTGTCTTTTTGCATCTCAATTTTTCCCTTATTTGAGGTAAAACTGGAAACTCGAGCCATATTGTCTTAACTAATCCTTCATTATTTGTTTTTTCATGAACTAGCTTTCCAACAGCACCATTTGCCAATCCATCTGTCACATCAATGTTTGTGGTAGTCATGTAATAAGCATTATTCACATTAACTGTTTGATAAGGCAATCCATTTGTATCAATGACATCTTATGTAATTTTTGAAGTACGAAAATCTCTTGTTCTTTTGAAGTACAACCAATATATACATCTTTTGTAGTTGAAGTTATTCTGTCAGCATATGCATTCAATATATATATATATATATATATATATATATATATATATATATTATTATTATTATTATTATTATTATACTCATTGATGGAATTGTTGGTGTTGAATAATTGTATATCTTGAGGCACCTTAATAATTCAGCTTCTTTCACAATACAAAAACTAGACTCAGAGTTATTTCTATTTCATCAAGCTGCTCGCCATTTATAATTTTTGTAAGTATAGAAGAAAATTGTAGATTCGCTTGACGCATGACTTCATTTAGTTCATAAAATTTTAGATTTTGCCTTAAAATCGGTACAACGATGGTCTGTTTCAGTTACTTATAGATGGGCTTAGAATGAACTGTTGGTTATTGACGTAAATCTCCTATTAAAATAATATCTAATCCACCAAAATTTGACGGAAAATTTCCAGTTATTTGTTTTAATCTGGAATCAACCTTCGCTAATAATTCAGCACTGATCATACTAATCTCATCAATGATTATGACTTTTATGTATTTGAAAAGAGTTCTGTATTGTCGAACAGTTTCAGAATGTAACGGGAGTAATTTTGATAAAGAAATTTTTTGTATGATCAATCGGTCCTGAAATAGCTACTGCTGCTTTACCAGTAGAAGCACAAGTTACGTATGCATGGCAGTATCCATCATTGTTCGTATAGCGATTATAAATTCCCATCAAACGTTTAATGACGAATGTTTTACAGCATCTGGCAGAGCCGGTAAAAAAAATATTTGAAATCTAGTTCGATATGATGATAGAAGATGCGAAATATGATAAAGTAAAAGTTCTTTTTGAGTGTGTTTTTCGTTTGGCATTCTCACTAATTAATAGAAATCTTTTTTGGGCATTAAATTCTCTCTTTTTTTGCAATAGTAGTAAATTTGTAATAGTAAGTAGTTAGTAATGTTGCTAAGTAGATGTCATTATTCAAACAAAAATAAATTTTTCATTCGCATTATTTTTCCGTCGCTAAAATCTGTGATTTTCATTTGTCTCCAGTTTTTCTAGTGTTAACTTCTGAGAAAATGTGAAGAGGACGTGATGAAGCAGATGTCGATTGCCAATTTGACGCTAAACTGGTTTTCGTCGCCAAACCCTTGGCTTTTCGTAAAATCGCGCTTTTTATTAAAGTTTTTATTTTTTGAAGGCTTAGTTTTTAAGTAAATGATTTACAATTTCCCACATCAATTGAAAACAATGGTAATTTTTAAACAAAAAAAACTTAAGAATAATTTTTTAGTAAAGAATTCTCGTAAAAAGTCTAATAGGCGAAAAGCGCCAAAAAATTTTTAAAAACCAGAATTTTTAAGCAATTTTTTCAATATTCGTGCAGATTATGTATAATATTGATCTACACACAGAAAAAAAAATTCGCGAAATTACGTTTATAAATAACGAAGTTATTTAATTCTTACATAAAATGTTGAGTATTTTTTTCAAAACGTAAAAAAAAAAAATGTTTTCGGCATTCCTTTTTTATAAATTATTGATTCTAAAAAAGAAAAGCTTGAACTTTTTAAGGTAGAATATCAATTCATTAACGCGAAAGGAAATTTAACGGGAACGGCTTAGAAATCATTTTCATAAAAACGTATCGATTTTCACTCCTTTTAGAAAAAATCATAAAAAATAAAAGAATATCATTATTTTGTAGAAAAAAATTATACCATATCGTGGGGGGAAAAAGGATCTTTCCATTCTGTAATTGTTTTTTTGTCTGAGTTTGATAAAAACAATTAGATGGCTTTTGTTTCATCCAAGTTATAATAAAACAGATTAGTTTAAATAATTCACAACCCCACAAAAACTCTGCATTCTGCCATTTACATAAAACAATAAATCTCTTTATTTGCAAAATTACTTCAACATAAGTTGAGATGTTTCAGTTATTATTATAAATTTCTTAGAGTTTTGAATTTATTTTAGTTTAAGTATATATATTAAATTACATCTCGTGGTTATGATATGAATATTTGTTAAACTGGTGACAGCTTTTTTAAAAACGTGGTAAAAGTCGGAACTTCATGCATCTTTAACTTACGTTCATCGCATAACCGTAATTGGTAACGCGTAACGAACATTTTTTCCCAACGTGTCATAAGAAGTTAACTTCAAAAAAATGTATGAATTGATGAATAAGCCACAGAAAAAAAAAGTTCATAAAATAAAAAGGAAGTATTCTCAATGCTTTTAAATATCTTCGTTTTGAAATCAAGTATAATACGTAATCACCGTGTATTATTTATAAATGAAAAAGCTACCGAAATTATAATCAAATAAAAAAGAAAGATTCTCTAAGCCATCAGAAAACTCGCTGATATCAAATACAGCTAATATTAAAAGGTTAAAAGCAGAAAATGGAGAGACAGGCCACGATTGAAACTTTGTGACTGGTAACTTCTTATTCTCAATCGATTTAAATCACTCTATAAATGTCTCGTATGCAGTGTCTGGAAATGAGGAAATTGCCTATAAAGAAGTCCTAACATCTTTTCCTGAAACACTCAATGCTGTAACAAAAGACGACTATTACAATAAATCCGTATTTAACGTGGATGAGACGGGATTTTATAAAAGAAATTTTATCGCCCTTGTGAAGGAAAATATTTCCAGACTTAAAGGATTCTTAAGATTCATTGACACTGATGGTTGACAGGATTAGAGACAATACACACACGCTAACACTACTCCTAATTTATCACTTTGAAACCTTAAGTACCTTAACGATACAACTAAATCCGCTTACCAGTCATTTGAAAGTCAATTCATAAAGTTTGAATGAAAGTTTCTTCAATAGACTCTCTAGTTTGGTGCTCACTACTTGTGTGATGTTTTGGTACTTGGAGGATTAATTTATGAATTTTCAATAAAAACTATTGCGTTAATGGATTTTCTCGCATTGACAATACATTCTGCCACACTCACATTCTGCAGCACTAAATGATTTCAACTGACATGTAAGATCTGTATTTTTGCTTCCGAATAGAACTAGCTTGCTGTAGCTGATGCTCCAGGGACTTCAAGCTTAGTACATGTTATATTCAGTGGCAGAATTCTAGAGAGCCTAAAGCCTGGTTGACACCAAGTGTGACTTAGGCCTTAAACCTTGATTATGCTGGGGGCCCCCCCCCCCTATTTTCCGTTACGCCACTGGTTATCTTCGTTTGCACAGCTCAACGAAAGTTGAATTTTAAAAAAAAGTAAAAACATTGAGATATTTTACATCTAGTTTATTTTAGAAAACAAGAAAGAAGTTTTTTTTAAAAAAAGGAGTACGTTCTGAAACACAAAATCAGATACAAAAGAAATTAATTCTTATATAATACTAGCTGTAGCCTGTCATGCGTTGCTTTGGCTCAGTGTGGTGAAAAAGAAAGAAAAGAGAAAGCACATATTTTTTATAGTAAAAAAATTATAAATGTTGTTTCTATTGCCACTTGTCTGACAGTGTAAGATCGAGGCCCACAAAATTCATTGTGGAATAGGGCTAAGATGCATGCCTGTCCTTAGCTGTAGCTTTGAGCATCATGCAGATGATAATACAATTTGGCTTAGTTCCACCCCAATTTTGAGGGAGAACATCCGGAGGTGGTCAAGGGCTTCCCACCTCTTTTCCCCTTCCACTAACCTCACGAGCGGACTTGCAGTTCGATGGCTATTCAGAGTTCTTCCATGCCTCAAAGACACTATACATCTACAAATACCTATGCTTTCTCCAGGATTTGAATCCAGGTCCTATGATACAGCAGTCAGCGTCCCTAACTACTATATGAGATGGGCGGCAATATATATACACACTAAACTTTCCTCTTAACTGATTTCCTTTGTAAGTTGTTAACCAAATGCTTGTGTGAGAGAAGTTATTATGGCTTTTTTTCATATTTATGTTATGAACCTAAATTATTAACATTGTCTTCATAGTGGAGACCTCAAGCTAGAGGATAATTTTTAAATGGCTCTACTCTAGATTCCTCAAGGGCAAAGGGTTAGTTTGGAAACATGAATTGTATTTTTCAATGTTATATAGGAAATGTTTTGATTTCGCAGTATATCCGGCAACTAAAGTTTTTAATGGCGCAGGTGATTCTTCAAGTTGAGGCAGTTTAATTTTTCCAGTGGGGCAAAACATTCCTTTTGTTCCTCCCTTAAATTTCACAGTCTTGCAATAATGACACACTTAACCCTCCAAGTGGTCTGCACGTAAAATCCCGTCATTCCAGAGATGCTTTTTCTGCGTTCAAGCAAGATTCCCAAAAGCGGCCGAGCCGCATTCTTAAAAATACGGCTCAACCACTTTTGAGAATCCCACCTCACGGCAAAAAAATACGTGCGGAGCATTTTCGAAGCATCTCCAGAATGGCAAGAATTTACGTGCAGACCGCTTAGAGGGTTAAGTAACTGAGCTGATGAGAACATGCTAGCTCAACCAATAATCTTCTGCTGGGTTGCACAGGAATGCAATGTGATTTTTATTGTGTGATTACTCGCCACCAAGTCATGTTTGACAATGACATGCTGTTTCTCGTTGATATCTTTCTGCCATTCGTAACCTATTGTATTCCTTTTGTCAAGAACAGAAGAGACCTGATGTTGTAAAAAGCAAATGCTGTGCTCGCAAAAATGCATCTTCAAATCTGGTTACATATTGCTCTGTTGCGTCCTCAGCACGTGTCTTCATCTAATTTTCTCATTTGCTCTCAATTACTCGTTGTACTACTTTTGCCTAGCGGATACGACAACCTGAATTGGATTTCCTACAAAGCATTATTTTTATGTACTGAAGTCAATTTAATGCACTTAAAAAGAAAAAAAAAAGTTAAAACAAAAACATAAAATTTCAAAATGTTGAAAAAAAAATCAGGAACTAAAAAAAAGGGCAAAATAAAATAATATTCTCTCTAATGAAATATTTAACTTCAAATGTACATCAATCAACACATCTTAATTCTAACGCAATGAGAAACAGAATATTTCATTCCACACTAACAAATCACTTTGAAAAGGTCAATTTTACAATATAATTTGAATTCAAATGAAAATTAACTAAAAGAGCTCAATTCCTGCCAACTGCTCTGAGAAACGAAGAGGAAAAACTAAATGAAAAACAATGGGAAAAAAATTATAACTATACTCATATAAAATCAACTCCATAGTAAAAGACTGTCTTAAAAATGTCTTTAACACTGGGAAGTAACATCAGTGATATGAGAGAGAGAGCAACATGCATTTTACATCTTCGCACTTAACTTTTGGAAGTGAGTGTACTTTTGTAACCGTTGTGGTAAACGTAAAATAAAAACGCAAGTACTAAAATGTAAAAAAAAAAAAAAAATAATAATAAATAAAAAAAATAAATAAAATAAAATTATTATATTGAATTAAAAAAGGATTACGGGAGAGAAAGATAAAATAGGCGCTACTAATATTCATGATATTAATTTCATATTATCTAAAACAGATAACGAAAACGGAAATACAATACTAACGTTAATTGCAGTAATACGAACTGAAATACTCTTATCAAAAAGAAGTTTTGGTTTGTAAAAATTATAATATTCGTCTTATAAATAAATAAATAAATAAATTCTGCGAGAAATTACTGAAAAAGTAAGTTGTAGTTTGTAAAAAAAATCACACACGTAAACATCCCGCAATAATACTATCCAAATGTTGCCAAAGCTACAAAACAAAGTTTTAGTTGTTAAGAGAATAATCATTAAAAATGATTTATTCGAAAAATAATAATAATTCAGTATCAAAGAACAGAAAAAATTGTATAAATATTCCAACCAATAAACGTAGCTATAGTATAATTATGTAATAATCTTGAAAAACTGCGAGTAAAGTATAAATTTTCCATTTAGTGAGAAACGTGACATCATATGACTTCATAACACCAAAAAATCACTTAAATTTAAAAAATTTTTAGAAAGAATTACGAAATAATAAGTACATAAGAACTCGTTTGGATTCAAAAGCAACGTTATGTCAAAATTTCAGAGAAAATGGTCTAGTAGTTTCGGAGATTAGCGGCTTTGAACAAACAAACACACATTACCATTTTATTTGTATAAATAAAAAAGGAAAACAATATATATTTAACATCTTTTAGGCAATTAACATGCAGTTAAGTGCTGATAATTTATTTAAAAATATGAATTTGGTATTTCCGAATATATCAAGAAATATATCTCACACCTGCCTCACTCTATCTCTGCCGCTGTCTTCACGAACAAAAAGAAAGTAAGATTAATAATAAAATAGCTATAACGCTTGAATTGCTTTATAAAAATTATAAGTACACAAAAGAAACACTGTAGTACCAAAAATATAAAATGCATTATTGTTATAAGATGCATACAGAATTAATCATCAATTTTTAAAGTAAGAAATCAGCAACTATTTTATTTTCCACTAGTTCAAACAAATTGGAAAAAAAAATTACTTTTTTATTTACATTTTATTTGAGCTTAATACAAAACTTGTATCAACCTCACCTTAAGCCTTTTTATTAACACCAAAGCAATCAGTAATTTAATCCGAATAAAAACAAAATATTTAATTTAGTCTTGAGTACATTATTACTTTCAAATAAAATGCTTGGTATTTATTAATTTTCATTCTAATCTTTTTTCTCATTTTTAACAAATTCTTCATCAATTCTTCTGCATTGATACCCCTAAAGGGAGAAACATTATGGTGGCAGTCTTTTTATTTTTTCTTTTTAAAATTAATATGCACTTTTTTCCGGAGTAATTATTTTGCAAGTCTCTTTGGGGACTAAGAAAATGCAAACTTTCGAAACAAATTTATCATAAAAACAACTCTGGCTCTAAATTTTTGAAGAATTTGTGATATATGTTTTCGACTTGATGTGTGTTAGAAAGCGTTAAAAAAAATAGAAATTTAATTATGATTAACTTTAGTTTTTATTAGTATTCGCTATACTGATAATGTCTGGATCTTGCCACAATTAATCAAACATCTTTTTTTTTTCTGAAAACTACAAGGAAGATCAGCTTAAGTTGTATTCCCATTGCCTCTTAAGGCATTAAAATTCCACCAGCTAAGATAACAAGTTATTTTTTAAATCACGCTAAAGTTTTACGTTGATAACCAAGGTGTCATAGTAAGTATTGTTAATAACTGTTTTGCAACTCCAAACTGTCTAGTAATGTTAAAATTTTTAATTCCACAACAAAGTATTTAACAAAACGCACTAGTGTAATATGTTATTTATGCATTAATATCATTTTAAAATATTATACTTTTCGTAATTATTGTTTTAAAGCAATTATGTATGTCACCCCTGTCTACCTACACCTATCAGTGTGTATCAGCAAATTTTTAACTAAATAAAGTACTTTTAGAAAAATTGGTTGTTTTCAAGGAAATTGTACCAAATTTTTACTAAAACGGGTAACACTGTATAAAAACTTCTAATACAATTACCATAATTTTCTTTGTACACAACATACATATTATGGTGCTCTTCAAAATGAACCAAAATCTAAGGGAAATATTAAAATACAAAAGAAAATTATAGACAATTATACATATTAATATGAAAATTTTGAAATTTTTAAGTTTTTTTCTTTCTAAAAACTTTCCTAAATGAAAAAATATTTAAAAAACAACAAAACGTATCGTCCACTTTAATGAAAAATAGTATAATAAACTTCCCGACAAAATTTCAAAACGTTATCTGTTTTGGTTCTTAAGATATCATGTATCTGGTTTATTTTTGAGAAAAACTCTTTTTTAGTTTTATCTTACTGCTCTTTTACATAAACAAGTTATTTTTTTTTTAAATCACTATGACTTTATTTCTATTTCGCGTAAAGGAAACAGAAAATCTGTTTTGGAAAGAAAAATGTTCAAACTATAAGATTTTGAAATTAATAAAGAATGCATTATGTAGATGAAAAACGACATTTTCAAGGTTGGCTGACCTTAACACGTTTTTCTTTCACTTCACATGATGTATGATACTTGCACTAACGTAAGGTTGAAATAAAGCTAATTAACATGTAATTATATTCATGGAATTTTTAAAACAAAGCAACTTTATTCTGATCCTTGAATTGTTTTTAGACGTCTTGCAAGAAAAAAAATTATAAACAATTTGTATGTAAATAAACAATAAGTAACCATTTTTTTCATATTTAACTTTTCCAAATGCTAGTTTTTTTTCCCATTTAATTATACAACTTTTAAAGTTTCACTCTTTTTTTTAAATTTAGTTTTTATACTTTTCTTGACTTTTCGTGTCATAAAATTTTAATTTATATATGTAGAGATTTTGGTAAAAAAAAAAAAAAAAAAAAAAAAAAAAAAAACATGTGAACTTATTAAGAACAGTTTGATTATTTCCGCATTTTTAATTATATCCTAACGTTGTAATGAGTTAAGTTTGCATTTTAAACAAAATATACAGTACATCTAATTAAGATTTTGTCGTTGATATTTACCAAGATATGTAAATACTATTTTTGATCGGTAGAATCACACACACACACAGCAAATTTTAAATGATACATAACTTAACTAAAGGATCTTATGAAAAAATAAATTATTGTCCATTTTTATAAATGTATTTATTTTTATGTATATGAATACATTTTTATGCAAGTTAAGTGATATCGTGAGCCCATTAAGTAAATCCATGATGTCCAAAGCCTATTGTGTCCATCTTAGTGTACATAACTTTGGATGCTGAGGTGCATGAACAGATGCCCCGATCAGGTGGTCAGTCTGAATGGAAACCTCCAGTGTTTAGTCCGAAAGCAAGGTCATTCATCGACCCACTGAAGGAATGAAAGGCTGAGTCGACCTGGCTCAACACGATGATGTATTAAAATTTAATAAATAATATTCCTTTTATTTTTAAATTTGGGCCCTACAATCCTCAAATTACTTGAAATAATTAAGAATAAATAAAAAAAATAGTTGGCGCATAAACTTATTATTATTAATATTTATTTTTCATCACCACCAACGATTGCGCAGATTGTAAATTAACTTAAATTTCCCCTTAAAATGAAAATAGTTTTTTCGTCTTAAAATTAAAAAAAAATACAAAATATCTTATATGGAATTATTGAAATTAGGAATTCTATGATCTTAGGTCTAGCTTCTTGAAAAATTGCAGTATATTTTCAGAGGCAAAATTTGTTTCACACAATAACATGGATTTTATTCTGATGTAAACATTTCTTCCACAAAGCTATGCTTATTCAGAATATTGTGTTAGTAAGAAAGTATTTGATTGCTTATTTGAGATAATTGATTGGATTTCTTAATGTTGCAAAGGTGGTTGCAGCTGCAAAACTCCCAATTTTGAATCCCAATCAAATTGCAGTAGGTTTTTAACGTGTTTCAACTTACCTCTTGGGAAAATTTTTTATAGAATGTTTGGTTGATTTGTGAACATCAATTGCTAAAGGAACCGTGATAAATGATGATTATATATGCTATTCAAAGTGATTTGATATTTAAGTGAAACATTGTAAGCATAGATTTTGTGGTTGTGAATGTATTATATTGACTTTGATTACGAGCTGGCTGGGTGGCGTGGTTGGTTTGTTGCTGGCTTTCTGCACCTAAGGTTGTGGATTCGATCCGGACTCAAGTCGGTGTATTTTCATGATGCAGAAAATTTACAGCGGCCATGTTGTATTATTATACAGCGTGTAAAAGATCCCTAGAGTGTCCGTTTGGCTTGGGTGCTCTCGGAAAAATTAAATCCTAGTGCAGGTTCGCGTCGTCAGAGCTCAGGTGCTTTCCTCTGGGAAGGGGACTAGGCATCAAAATTACTTGCGGCGATTGATATCCACTATATGTGCCCACACTAAAAAGAGGTACCAGCTTTCGGAGAATGGTCTGCAATCGTAAAACATATTTGTCAGCCCATTAGAAATAAAACGATTTTGATTACGCACTCATTGTTATAATTAATGAGTTTGAGAAAAACTCATGAAGTGCCTGGGACTTCTGTTTGAATTTATGATATATTTGGAACCTGCTTTGCTTCAATTCAAAGCTCCATGTAAAAATTAATCTGTGTTGTTATTTTTTAGGAATCAAAGTATACTTTATTTTCGTCGGTTATTTCCATAAATATATTAATATGCTAAAATATCAGATTAATAAATTTGTTATTTATTTGGGGAGTTTCCAAAGAACCTCGGTTTATTCCCTAACTTGATCCTTAATTTGAAGTCAGGCTCTTTTTAAAGTTATTTTCAAATTTTCGAAGATGCGTTGCCATTAATTGAACCTGCGAAGATATGCTATATTCATTACATTTGAATTCAATAAAGATTTTCGTCTGGTCATTACATTTTGAGATGATTTACTATTTTCAAAACACTTTTGTAACTCTGACTTTCTTTTATCAGATATTATTATTATTATTATTATTATTATTTTTATTATTATTATGCAGGAGATATAACTGATACAATGAAAACATAGACACGGGAAGACATTTATTATTTTCCTATGATGATCTGCTATTTACATATTTATATTATTGCAATAAAAATTATTTCTACTTTTATAAATATATTTATTTATTAAATCATTCATAAATTATATTCACTTTATTTGTTTTTAATTTTTTCAAGTTATGAATTAAGGGACGAGATTCTTGATTTTTCCATGAAATTCGAAGTAATAGTTATGATGTAAATTCGAAAAATCTTAATGAAAAACACACAAATATTGTTTGTAAAAAAGTACCAAATCAAGTAGAGTCCAAACACTGTAGCGAATTATCCTTAAGATTATGTTAAACAAGCCCACGTACACAAGGAGTTGTTCTTATATTATTAGAATTATCAATTTATCTCAAGTAAACAGCTTCTCTGGCTGCACCTGTGAATTAAAAATACACTAAATCTAGAATGAGATAGCTCGCAGCTACATTCTTATGTATCTATTTAAAAAATAAAACTCGGTGTCAAAGTTTCACCATTCATCCTCCTTAACATGTTTGGAAATCATTAAAAATACATGAAAAATAAGCTTAAAATAGTTCAGTTGAGATTAATACAATAACAAAATTAAATACAAAATTTAAAAGAAATAGCATATATGCGAAGGAAATTACTATTTATTTACAGAAAAAAATTCATAATTTGCTTAAAGACTCTTTAGCACTTTGTGTTTTCCTGAACCCTTTTAAGAAAGCGATCAGACTCAGGCATAAAGTTAGAAAACGTTTCGAGTTGAAAATCGGAAGTAACTGTGAAACCACAAATATAGCTATATACAATTTGTTTGCTTGGTGGCTTCCAAAGGCTGCAAACAAACGCGAAATAGACATTGTCGTTAATATTCCTAAATCGTTTTACAAGAAGATCACAAAAGAAGAAAAAAAAAAGATTGGTGAAGTCTTAAAACCAAGAATATCTCATTTCAAATAAAGGAAGCTTAACAAAGAATATCCTTCCAACCATTACTAAGAGATTGTCATTGCATCATTTTCATACTAGTTAAAGGATAACCTAATGTTTGACTGGTCATGGTAACTTAAAAATCTATTTAAACAAATTTAATTTAGTTTCGTCATCTTCCTGTAATTCTAATATTGGTGGCCAGGTTAATGCAGAACATGCATTCCTTCTGTGTTCCAAAATTGTCAGAGAGAAAGATCCTAAGACTGGGACTTTCAAGGAACTTAATATACATTGGCCTCCAAATTTTTCACTAACTTCTTTCCACTAGAGCGGATTTTAAGAAGTTTTGTGAATTTATTGTAAATACTTGTAATCCTTCATAGCCACATTTTTTTCTTTCTTTCCTTTGTAATGAGTGATTAAAACTTACTTCTGTGAGCCCTGTGTGATACTTTGTGGTGTATGAAAATTTTATAATTGTTTTCAGTAAAAAAGATTTGTTTGTTGCACTCATTCTAAGTTTTTTTTTATCTTAAAAAGAGGGACACGGTAGGAAATGTTTGTCTTAAACATTCTTGTAAGGAATCACATATATTGAAACATAAAACATTTTTTTTTATTTCTTAAGCATAAGACAAAAGTTTGCTGCTGTTATGTAATTATTGTTTTGATTAGTGCTATAAATGGGTCAGAATGACATGTGCGGGTTTTGTACATATTTACATAGTTCCTGTGCAAAATTCATTTTCATATTTAATGTTGTTCAAAATTTCCGATGTTACATTTGATTTAAAATTTAAAAAATAATTCAGGTAGACCAGAAACCAAAATCTTATTTTCTCCCTTTTATTCCAGTTACTTTGGCGAGATCTTTCGAAAGGCAACACGATCCAACTCTTCTCTGAATCCTTTAAGCAAACACTACCAAAAATCCGTCAAAACGCATCGTTTTCATAGCAGATTATAGCAGGGGATAAGTGAATATTCATGCAGGTACTCGATTCTAAATACACATTGCTTCATCATTACAATATGAGTTTTGAGTATTTTGAACTACGGAAAGGGAATGAAATAATTTAGTGTGGAAGAAATATTATTGAAACAAATATAATCTGATTAAATTCAGAAAAAAATATATTGTTCTATAACGGGTAAAATGTTCTTAAAAGTTAATCTATTATTCATTGAAATAATTTCTTTAATTCGTTTAAACAAATAATAGTGATACCAGCTGCATTCTAACTACAATAAGAGTTACAATTTTATTTAGGGTGTCCTGTGATATCGCCCCCTTGGGTGCCCTTCTCTTTGATTATCAGCGTGAACTAGAGGTGTAGGATTAACGAGAGAAATAGAAGATTCCATAATCTTACAATTTGGCTTTATTAAGAGATTTTGCAACTTAAACCTCTATTAGATTAGATAATAATAATATATGTGAGAGAATCTACGATGACAAAACACACAATATATATAATACCGAATTATTTTAACCCGGACCACTATCAATAACTAACTTGCCTAAACTCATTTCCAATAATATCTCAGATCCTAATATTAAATAGTCAATCCTACCTTAACTTCGATCGTCGATCCAATCTTAATGTAAGTTGCGTACTTACTCGAGTGCAATGGTATGCACCTTGGCCTAATGGCTCAATCTCTGGAATAACTCTGTTGGCTGTCACTTCACAACTGTATAACGCTCTATCATAACATTCCCCAAATTTCCACGCCCTTTACTCTAACTTGACATTTAAAAGCTTTCTAATTTGCATCTCTTATTCCAACTTCACTTCTTGGGGTTTGGTTGGAAAAGAGTTGCCATTAATCTTGGTACCAAAGAACCGAAAGGATATGTTAATGAAAAGACGCGTGAGCCCTGTCACAGTCCAATTTATGTATTCTTTTCATGACAGCTTAAAGGAAACGCGATGAACAATTATTCTATATTTATTCCTCAAAATGGTCCTAGAAATGTTATTTAAGATTTTAAGGACAAGTAATAATTAGAAAATAAGCCCAATGGATGAGGAGTATTGCATCTCAAGCTTCCACGCCACAGGTCCTTGGTTCAAACTCTGATCTTGGCAAGGTCAACTCAGCCATTCATCCCTTCAGTGGGTCAATAAATGTGTACCGATCTTGCTTGGGAACTTAGCACTGGAAGTTTCGCGTCAAACTGACCTGAAAATCTGCTTATGCACCTAAAGGCCCAAGTTTAGAAAAATTGAGATTGTCACAAAGTAGGCATTGACCCTCATGGGTGGTTATGCCACTCAGTTATGTTTATAATTAGAAAAAATGATTCCGATTTCTTGTACACATTTTATGCTGAAAGCTATTATTTATTATATATAGGGTTACTCATAATTTCCATAGACGTTCTGAAGCACTAGAGTAAAACAATTATGACGAATACAGACAAAAAAAGAACATTTGAAAGAAACAGAAGCAATACAAGTTTTATTTACATACTTTACAGGTGTTCTATAGAGGAAATCTTGGATACACGGAGTACAATAATGCGATAGTTCAGTTGCTGCCCCACACTATTCAAAATGTGGGAAGATATCAAAGTTTTTCAGCCCTTATTATCCTTTTATGCAGTTCTGCTCCATCACATGGCAAGGAGGGTACGAAAATTTGGTCTTTTGTATAAGACGAAGTTTTCAGATAACACGTAAAGAATGACATGGGTCGCCAATAACGTTGATAGTACCATTTTGAGTAGAGTAGGACAAGAACTGGACTATCACATTAAAGTATGCCGTTTAAACAATGTTTCCTACAAAGCACATCACAATGAAGTCTGAAGACAAAATTTAAATTGTTACTATATTCTTTCGATTGGCTTTTTGTTGTTGTATTCGAGTTAGTTATCTTAAATATTTTATAAAATACGTTCCTAAATTGCTAAGATAACTTTTTATCTCACCCGAAATTCCATACAGAAAACATTGGCTTCATACTGTTATTAGCCGTTACCCACTCGTTCCCCTGGGTATTTCACGATATTGTATAAATATAAACTGTTTACATAAATGTAAATTATTGATATCAAGGATTAAGAATTCGATTGCATTGAAAATTATATTTTTAGCTGTAACTCTCGCCTCTTGATATAAAAAGGACAGGACTTGCAATTGATAATTTCTAATAATCACTAAAATAGAAGAAGAAATGTTATTTGCACTCACTTAACTCAATAATAAAGAGGATTTCAGCAAAAGAAACTTTCAATGGCACTCTACTCCGTAAAATAAACATGCGTGCTAAATTTCAAGTCTAAATCTAATAGAGCAAAAGCGGAATTTTTATCCTCAACACTCCCCGTGACCCTGTTGATAGCATTTTTAGCGAATTTCAATTCAACAAAAGAAACATGCAAATCCAATTTTATTATTATAGTCCTAGCAGTTCGAAAAAGGGAATTTTGTTTATCAATACCCTCCAGTAAGTCCCCTGCTTCTCCCTGAAGTTGATTTCCGTAAAATCCATTGTTGGTGGAACTCTATTCAACTAAAGAAACGTGCTTAATAAAGTTCAAGTAAATGGGTTAAACAATTCAAAAACAGGACTTTTTCTATAACTCTCTTTCAATTCTCGAAAACCCTTCCTTTGGGGGTCGATTTTCGCAAAACTCTTTGTTAGAGGAACTCTATTTCATGAAAGGAAAATGCCTTCTGATTTTCAAGCACGAGGGTATAATAGTTTAAAAAGGGAAATATTTATTTAACAGGCCCCTTAATCTCCCACAGTGCCCCTTGTGGGTCAATTTTCCCGAAAACCCATTTTGTAGCGGATTTCTACTCCTTGAAAAGAATATGTTTTTTCAATTTCAAGAATGTACGTTTGATAGTTAAAAAATAGAAATCATTATCTATAACGCCTCTTGGGGTTCGATTTTCGCAAAATCATTTCTTAGCGGATCTCTACTGTATGAAAGGAATACCCTTAGCGAATTTCAGGTCTGTAGGTTTAATCCTTTATGTATATATATATATGTAAGGATAATTAAATTAGATTAAAAATTAAATTTCTCTATCTAGCACTTAACTTTTACATTTTTTCCTAACCTCTTCAAGTATCAAACTAATCACCCATTTATTTCTTCCGAACATATGACCTAGCCAATAAACATGTCTAATTCCAGATAGTTATATTTAATAGCCCTATATTTCAACATTAACTTTCAAGTGCTCTCACGAAATCCGGTGTTTTAATTGTTAACCCACTTAAGATTTTCGGTGGCGTTCGTTTCTCTCTCTGCCTCTTTGTTTCAGATGATGTCTAACTTTGATCAAGTAAAGTTCCTTTTTAAAGACTAAGTCTGTTTCTGACTCACAAATATCATGTCATACATACATACATACATACATACATACATATATATATATATATATATATATTTAGTAAAAAACATATTTCCGATAACGAAATTAAGATATTTGAATTGAAAATGAATTGTACTGGACATTGTTTCAAAAGATCCAAAAAAGATTTTATGACAGCTACACAATTAATTCAATGTTGGGCAACATAACTAGAGTCCATTAGAAAACATCATGGAAAATGCAATTTTTTTTAAAATTATTAATACTAAAATGTGTTTCAAGGGTCACTTGGGGAAGTATAATACGGATATTTACTAATGTATTTCAAAGGAAAAACTGGAAGACAGTATGAAATGGGAGGAATAAATTGAGGTTTGTTTGTTTGACGAAGAACAATACTGAAACAATTCTGCTGCGTCAATAGGGATTTACAACCATACAAATAATTGTTTCTATGTTCAAATATTGACTATAAAGCTGCTGATGAAAATGATTAATGAGCATATGAAAGAAAATCCAATGAATTGTTTAGTGTGGAATTAAGCCGGCTCACATCAGATAAACAAAAATGATACCTGACTGTTTGTCGGCACTGTCAAAGTTTTTGTTTAAATGTAGCTTATAATTAAACTTCTTTATCTCCTGTTTTAAATAAAGTTTTGGTTAATATTTTCACTAATTCAGAAAACTTTTAAATTATTGAACAACACTTACTAAATTTATTCTTACCTTCTAGAAAGTATATGATTCAGAAATAAAATAAAAACTATGCATCTGCATTATCTATAGAACAATAAGTGTAATTCCAGTGATTTTATAATCGGAGCACGCACACAAATTTTGAAAACTTAATGAGCTTTTGTACATTACAACTAAAGGCAAGACATCACCTGCATTCCTAATTCTGTGTCTTCATGAGTTTCTGTAATGCACTCCTAAATATTTATCAAACCGAGTGTAGTGCCACTTGCATTTGGGTGACCCTTATATATTACGAATTTTCAATATTCTTTAGCAATCAGTCAATATTATATGTAATAACGTTAATTCTATTACACTTTGTAATTGGCTCTCACATATTTATGAAACTAGACGACGTAGCGTTTTTTTTTTTTTTTTTGTTGTTTTTTGCATATTTTTGTTTTTAGATTTTTATAGCTCCATAATCTTAAATATGTGTAAACAAAATTTAAAAGCGTGTGGTATCGATTGTAAGAAAGTTTACTTTTCGTTGAAAAAATGTGGAATTATTTTTCAAGAATAACTACCTTTGGCGAAATAAAAAAGGAAAATATATAAATGTAGGTTTGTTACTAATATAAAATTATGTTTGGTAACTGAAGAAAATTCATTTATATACAGTTAAACCTGTGTGTTTTTGTGCGGTAGATAGGGGCCACATAAAAGAAATCACACAAAAAATATTCGAAAATTTCTTAAATACTTACATATAACAGTTTGTCGAAATACTATGAAAAATTTTTTTTATTCAGTGGAGTGAGTGACTGAATATTAACGTCGCACTGTTCAGCTACACGGGGGCTTTTGGCGACGGACCACGTAATTTTGAACCATGGTCCAGCGACGCGGAAGACACCTGAGCTAGCACCCCTCTCTTCACTACTACAGCACACCAACAGGAGGACGTTTCAGCTCTCGACAGATTTATCGTGCATCGCTGCCCTACGCGGCGGGTCTTTAGTGGTACAAAAAATGTCTTTTATTTACGAAATTTATGAAAAAGTACTTCCAAAACATTCCAAACATTTTAAAAACATTTAATTTCTTATATAATATACACGGAGAAATTTTCAAAATGTGCTCATACATAATTTACTGCTATACTCATCGTAATTTTAATTTATTTCTTGGCAACATAAAATAAGGGATAAGTTTTTGTGAGAAAGGTCAGTTGATCACACAGTTGCTTGTGAACGTCACGATAATCAGATATGCTTGATCGAAGCTTTTTTTTTTGTTATTTCTAACTTCTTTCAGGATATTATCTATTTAAAGAAAATGCTTTTCCAATTTGTTAGGATGCTAGATCCCAGCATATATTGTATCTGTTTTAAAAAATCCAGTTCTCTTCATGTCCATCTTCATAATCAATCAAATTATTGGTAATGCCACTGTCACTGAAAGTTTTTTCTTCAAGCAAGGGTGCACTGCTATTGCGTAGAAAGAAAGCAATGGAACGTGTATTGTAGAGACTGTTTCTAACTAATGAACAGAGCCTCTTGAAGTGTATGTATGTCAGCGTTTCTCAAACTGTAGGGCGTGCCCCTCTAAAGGAGCGTGATAATCCTACAAGGGGGGCACGAGCATAGCTTAAATAAAAGATTTTTTAAAAAAATTATCAATTTGCTAAAATTAAATCGAAGCAAAATACATTGTGTGTGAGATAATAAAAAATACATGTTTCCACTAATATAATACACTTATAAATGTATCAGTACTTCACCATGTATTTTATAATTAATCATAACGATTCTAAATTAAGAACAAGTTTAAAAATTATCAGTGACCCCGTGAGCTTGTTATACAAAAAATATATCCCAAAATTAATATTTATCTTGATAATTTGTAAGGTTTATTATTAATCCTTTAGCTGCCGATTTAAAGTTACCCAAATCGCTCCCCAATGCCATCGTTTTCCATGTAGGTTCGCGTATGTGATAAATTGGGGATGAAGGGTGGGTACCAAAATGAATAAATAAGCAAATACTATGAAATAAGTAAATCCTTCGCAAACACTGTCAAGGTCCTTCTATTGCATTCCAACACCTTCGGAATAATTTTATGGATAGAAGTTTACACATAAGATCGTAATTCCGAAAGACGTATATATACGTCCGGGACAATGGTCGTTTGGGTTGAGCGAGACGTTTATACACGTCGGTAGCACTTGAGAGGTTTAAGTCGTGTTGTTGCTTTAGAGTCAAAGTATAGTGTTATTGAATTCAAAACATTGTTATTGTATGGATGGGGGTGGGAGGAAAATTATGATTCAATTTTGGGTTGCAAATAGTAAAAGTTTGAGAAGCACTGATGCATGTACATTGATAGAAAACATTACAGGGGCACCCAAACCGTTGAAATTCATATACCGCATAAAAAAAGATCGCACAAAAAAAGTAGTTCAAAAATAAAATCATAAAAATAGGACCACATAAGACAAGGTTGTACAGTATTATCATCATTCAACTTTTATTTTCTTATACTTCAAGCAGCTTTCATTTCAGAATCTTTTGTCTCCTCATCTGATTCAAGACATAAATAAAAAAAAAATTCATCCCCGGCTAGCAGAAGCGTTGAAGATTTCTTAAAAAAATATCATTTAAAATCTAAGAAGCATCTTTAAAACATTTTAACTTTTCTGAGAAATTCTGATATAAAGATAAATAATCATTTATGCAAATTCATAGCTATTTTGTCAGCAGATACGTTTTGACGGATAAACGTCGGCAGCTGGCTACATAGAAGTGAAAAAAAAAAAAAAAAAAAAAAGGGGGGGTTTAAAAACAATCAAAAAGCTTGGAGTTATAACACACATGAAAAACATTTTTAAGAAGAGAGTGTGTTTCTGCTTTATTTTTTTTATGATCTAACAACACCTCGAGCATAAGGAAACAAAAGGGGAAAAAAAAGCTTTCCAGGAAGTCGCTTTCTAAATATATGTATATTTATGTGTGCGTAAATATAGATAAAAGGTTTTGACATTAGATGTCTGTAGTTCCAAAAAAAACACCAGTTTCTAGAAACGTTTCCCTCATCACGTCGTAACTTATCATGATAAGACGCCGTTTTTGAGTCTAAAATTTATACATATTGAAAATGGATGTCAATGTGAGAGCAGGAAGTTAGTTTCGAAAATGCGTGAGAACTGACAGTTTGAACTCGAAGAAATTTTATTTATTTACAGTTTATAGAAAACTTGGAAACAAAAAATTTACTTTTCTGAGTTCGGAACAATCTTAAAAGTAGGACATTTTATGAATTAATAATATTACAGACGGATTTCTGGAATGTTAGTAGATATTTTATGTAGGATTTTTTTTCCTGTACTGTCTATATTTAATAGAATTGTAAAATTACACATTTCATATATAAAATATTATATTTATAGTTGGAATCGGTTAACACAGAACTGAGAAGACTGAAATATGTTTTAGTGTTAAAGAATACCACAAAAAAAAAATAAACGTACGTTCAACCAAATTAGTTTTAGTAAAGTACATATTTATATCGATATATTCCTGAATGTATTTAAAAAAAATCAATGAAAATAAATATTCACAAGAATTTAATGAAATTTAACACGAATTTTTAAATTTTTTGAAAACAAAACATTTATTGAGTTTTTAGAAAATAATCTGATATTCTTCTTTGCATTGTCTTTTCTAGCATCATTTTTTCAACAAAATGTTCAATGTTATTCCTTTAATTATTCATTTCACCATTGGCAAATGCGTCTAAATAACTGTGCATAATTATCATGATGTTTCCCATTTCAGATGACCTGGGAACAGGAGCCGCATTATCCATCTCATTTTTGTCGTTATAATCTACATGAATGATATTTTTTGAGCTTTGAAAAAATTCAGAAATGTCTTTGTTGGTCATATTTGGAGCAACACGCACATTATCATTTTACTGAAACGAATTCTTTCAAATTATACAGCAGGACCATCCGATAATACAGAATCTTTCTCAAACATCTCATTATAAGTTTCAGTTCAGATTCAATATCCTTATCTCAGAAGGGTATATTTTCGTATTAAGCGATTTTCGTTTTGCATTAAGAGAAACACACAATGCATGGAAATACATAGTAGTTTGGGAGGACCGTTGTATTGTTTCGCGTTAACCAATATTTCGTCTTAAGCGTTTTTGCATTAAACGTATTTCACTGTATATGTAGAATTATTGTAAATGATAAGAAAAATACCGTGTTTTCTATTGTACTGAAGCTCTTCAGTACCACACGCCTTCAAAAATCTGACGGAAGTTTATGAGAAAACATCTAAAAAAGTGATAATGAAAAAAATCACTGCAGTTTATGCGCTGCTTTACACAAGGCGCATCCTATGGGAGGAAAAATTCTCAATTGAATACTTCGGATTTAAAAAGCTTTTAACTACCTAGAGGAGACAGTCAATTGAAGTTTAGTAAATATTAGTAAATATTAGTAAAATAAAATTATGCATTTCAAGTTTTAATCTTCAAAGTACATGTTTTGCTTAATTTTATGTATGCTGTTAAATAATTCAGCATATATGAGTATGTATCAAAGAGGAAAATGGCAACAAAAATACAACATGTCTATATTACTATGCATTGCTAAGAAATTGTTCATGGATGGGAGAACAATGCTTTATAGTCTGCTTGAGCTTAAGGCTTCACATAACATATCGATAATTTTTGTATGCGAAACGAAGCACAAAGGTTTAAGAAATATTAGTTTTAAATGTTCTAAGACAATAACTGACGCATCGATATTAAAATCACATTTTATTTTCGAACCTCCTAAATAAGTTTTGGTAGATATCTTATATGATAGATAGCTTATTCGATGGTTCTTGGCAGATAACTTATTCGATGCTGGTACGTGTTTATGAAGATCAAGCACCACCCATGAATTGTGTCCACGGGTGGTTCGCCCGTTTTCGAGTAGGCCGGGAAGGAGTTTGAAGCAACTCCGTAGCGAAAGACCGTCGACCTCCGTCAGTGACGAAAATATTGAGAAAGTCAGTAAATTAATCACGAAAGATTGTCAATTAGCTGTGCGCATGATACCTGGACAATGGATGCTGTAAGGTACATTGCAATTTTGGCTCGTTTCATGAAACGTGTGCACAGAGTATGGCACCAGAATGCCCACAGTTCACGGTTTTTGTTTCACGACAATGCTCGCCCTCACACAGCCGATATCGTCAAACAATTCCTGGCAAAGAAAAGTAGGTAGTAGGGGATAGGGGGTTGCAAATTGAACACCCAACCTTCTCGCCAGATCTCAACCGTCCAGACCTCTTCCTGTTCACACGACTCAAACTCGCTTTGAAAGGAAAGATATTTGACGATATTTCTGACATCCAACGAAACGTAACGAGGCTTTTAAAATCCATCTAAAAAATACTTCTTGCAAAGTTTCTAGCACATGTATTGCAGATCTCAGCAGTGCTTAGTTATTGGAAGTAACTAATTTGAAGAACAATAATGTATAAATTTGTTATTATTCTATCTACTTTAATGTTACAGAAGTATTCAATGAACTTTATTGTCAGAGGTTGTATATATATATATATATGTCAGGTTTGAAAAGTTAAGCTTCAAAATTAAGTAAGTAATGAATGAAAATAAAACGAACTCTTTACCATCGCGCAAGGATTTGTGGGTAAATAAGCCTATTTAAAGGTGGAGCGAGCGCTGACGAAGAAGAACGCATACTCGAAAAGGCTTAGCTGGTGACTGCTCGCCGAAATGGTTGTCTATTGTTCTATTCGGTTGCGCGCCAAAGGGCCGCCATGTTGGATTTTATGTGATTGAAGCAAAATAAAGAAGTTATTATAGAGATGATACCCTCCTCATTTTACCAGCAGGCCTGGAGCCTGACATATATATATGTGGGAATTTCCAAATAGACATTCTTTAGAGGGCGCTGTCGACGCAGCCACAAGCAAATTAACGAAGGAGAAGAATTAATCAGAGAGCGGACTCGAGACGTGAAGGTCGGAGATCCTCTGCTGAGAAAAAGGGAGCAAGCGGAACAGTGGCCGAGTAGGGTCCAGACATCCGTTGTTTGAAGAATAGTGACGCGAAGGTCCCTCACATTATAGTAAACAGTTGTGTGAGAGCTGTATTAGGACTTCAAGTACTGAAAAATGTCGTTAAGAGCCAGAAGTGTTTAATCGAAATGTCAATTTTTTATAGTCTGTCGTATGGTGTAGAACTGTATCACTTGTCCAACATAAAAAGTTAGTTTTAGCAAAAACCATAGTCTCATCAATCAATTATCAAATACCCCTAGAACTGTGACTATAACCCCATACACACACACATACATATATATATTCAAATTTGAAAATTAGAAGTTTTCTTTTCTTTTGTGGGGTGTCATAAGCACATAGACTTTTTTTAGAAACCTTAATCTTTCAAGTAACGCGCGTGCTATTGGTAACCGATCTTATAATTCTGAGCATTAATCAAGTATGATACCAAAGTGATCAAAATACAATGCTTCTGAGAGAAGACCTAACGCCTAACGCGTTGCTTCTAATATTTTTTCATAATTCCTTAAATGTCCATAATTCTAAAGATATGTGTCAAGAAGATCCATATTTATTATATAGATCCATTATATCCATTAATTGATAAACTTCCAAACACTCAAAAATTGACAAATTTGTAGAGTAGTGTCAAGCGCCTCTGAGAATTATACCTCCTGCTACAGGTTCTAGACTTATATTTTCCTATATTAGATCTAACGTTAAAAAATATCATAACACGACTGGGGGTGGTCTTATCTGTTACTGTGGCCTAACCTGTTTATAATAATAGAAAATAGAGACCCCTTATCACACCAAAGACACCAGTATGTAATTAATTGACCACCTACTCAAAATGTAGATATGATTATTTATGGAACAGAAACTTGAAGCTTTCTAACTTAAAGCTATCTACGACAATGCTGCCACATCATTCATCTAAGAAGAATGGTTTTAAATCAAAAATTTTGCGACTACAAACTTTTAACTCAATCTATGAAAATGATTCTTCCTTGGCTTAATAGTTCTTCCTAATATAGCTTAATCGATCACGGTGCTGTCTAGACTCCTGTCTAGTCAAGAAGCATATACTGAAAGATGCATCAAAATTTTATATAAAATTCTATTTTTTATTCTTAATTTAAAAAGCGTCTTAAACTAAAACGATCTTTTGAAATTGTCTACAAATCTGTCTCAGCATGCTTTGTTCAAAATAATAATCATTAGTTTATTATAAATTGTTATGTCTTTGACATTTCCATATACTACTAATAAATTCTACTTATGCCTTAACTATTTCTACACTTCAACTTTGATTAATAATTTAACTAACATATAGTTAATTTTCCAATTTTGTGCCTGCAATATTGATGAATATCAATTCGGAAGTATGTTCGACAATTTATTCAACTGCACAACAACTCATTAACTCTGCAAAACAAATGGATAACTATTAATCATTTATATTACAATTTTCGTTGAAAGAACAGTTCTGTTTACAGTACATGATAATTTCTGTAAAAAAGTATTATCTACAGTAGTTTGTATTAGAAACTGTGTGATTAACATTGTTTCGGGGGTAGATCGTCTTTCAGATGCAGGAAAGGTTTCGTAACTAATGGGAAAAATCTTTCGTAGTACATCGCAATTTATTTAATTCCTCTCCAGTAATCATAAAAAAGATTTACATAACGGAAAACAATTAACGTACAAGCTCAGACATCAATACAGTTTTGTAATAGTTCAAAGTAACTCAATTACTACCATGCTTTAAATTTATTGCTGATCTCATCGCCTTTATTTATACTGGTTATACAACTTACTTCTGAAATTTTCTTGGTGAATAATTAACTTAGAATCTTTTGAACTTTTGTAGCCAAAGTTGGTGACATAGGGACAAACAGTTTCTAAATAAGTTGCTAAATTTGTTGCCAAGGTCAGCCCTATTCGGTAAGTATTGCTGGAAGAGTGTAACCTGTTTTTGAAATTATCTCCAACATATCATGAGAAAAATTAATTATTTTTAAGTAATTGAATTTTAAAGAGTAAATGGTAAAACCGGAGTAGAAAAGACGTTAACGAAATTTTAAAAGTATACCCTTGGCGAAGAGAATTTAATTAAACGCCATTTTAATTATCCTTGGTTATTTGCCATTTTTGATTTTGCCATAACTTTACCTATTTTAAAGTACTGTTCAGAGAAATAAAAGTTTTTAGAAATAATTTCTGTTTTTACAAAGCATCGGTTTCCTAAATCTTTTTAATATCTACATGACTTCATATATAGCAAATATTTACTACAGCAATTTTACTTTAAAAATCTGGAATATATAAGGAGAATCTTCAGGTCAATTAGTATTTTATTGTATTAAATTTTTAAAAGAATTTCTATAACACCAATCACAATAGAATTATCAACTTATGTGACTGTAGAAAATAATTTATCTCACTATCGGCTACAATTATAACTTAAATGGTTCAAATGTTTTTTTTTATTATTATTTTCTTACTTTTGACTAATTTGTTTCTACCTTTCTCCCTGTTGAGTAATAATAATTTAATGGCTGAAGTATGTTACAATTTAACAATATCGAGAACACTGTGCATATTTATACGAAATATTGTTTTTTTTAATATATATATATATATATTTAAATATGTCTAATGAATGCTTTCATAATGTATATATATGACTAAAGATAAATTCATTTGTGGTTTTATGATTTTATAAATAGTTTGTGTAAAACTTTACCTTAAATATATTTCACGCAACTCTTAAAGTTTTTCTTAAGTGATTTTTTTAGAGATGGCTTTCTTTTATCTGCGTTCAAATAAAATAATCTGAGCAAGTACATCCCTCTTCTAAATATCCATATCCGGCTTTGTGAAAATTATATATATATATATATATATTCTATCTACCAATAAATATTTGACACCTGTGATAAAAGAGATAAACAAAGCTTATTGATATTCAAATATTGTTGGAATTTACCAGATGTAATTACAGCATTAACCCTCCCGAGCATACTTTCTACAAGTTTCTGGATGATGGACAGTGGTACTTTTTCCCACACGGAGATTCCATGCACTATTTTTCACCAATTTCGAACTGTTGCGGCAACCCTTAATCCGGCGGTCCAACTTTCCTAGAGGCTTTCTTTCGGATTCAAGTCTGGGCTCAGAGCAGTCCAATCCAGTTGGTTCACCTCATCGTCATCATACCAGTCCAGGGTGGACTTCGCAACATGATAAGTGGCGTTGTCATGCAGGAAATAATGGCCCAACCCGTAAAATTGCTACAGCGTAATAGGCACATTATTGTTTAGAATAGTTAGTGGAGTAGATGTCGACGTTGGGCTTACCTTGAACTGGGTTCAAGGCTCACAGTATCTACCACTTTAAACATCCCTACAACATAATTCCACCTTAACCTATCTTTACCACAGACACAATGCATTCTGGCAAAAGGATGTCTCCGGGGTAACGCCAAGCACATAATCTGCCATCCGACTGGTAAAGAGTGTACCTTGTTTCATCACTCCTGGGACCTTTTTCCACTAATCTACGGTCTAATTTAGAAGTGATTTGCATCACCAAAACCGAGCAAGGAGGATTAAGCCCATAATCAAAGACTTATTTGTGGTAGCATGACCATAGAAACCATGAAAATGTGCTTCATTGTGTATGGTATATATCTGAAAAATATTCCCGAATGCTTATTTAAATTTCTGGAGTATGTGGGTCATCGGTTTGGTGCAGTAGCTTTGGATAGCACTCGTCGGTCTCTATATCATAGTTTCGTGGGTCTTTCCGGTCGTAGAACTATCCAACATTAAAAATCAATCTACCACTTTTTAATCACAAATCAACTGTTAATTTTGGAATGTTTAACTTACTAAATATGCCCGTTAAGGATCAGCCATTTGAATTATTTTCGACAAGTTTGCCCTTGTCGAATTTAAAAAACTTTAATTTCATGACCTCTTGCATACGACTATTATCAATGATGTTCCCTATGCGAAGTGCGAAAGGTATGGCGTAGATCAGGACTGCAAATATCCTCATTTACATGGGTGGCCAAATACTTATTGGCAGATCATGTTTAATCTCAAAGAAAAAAATTAGCTGAAAAAATGAGTTCTCAAGCCCGTGCTATCATGATGATTCCCTTGGAAACGTGGAATAGGCATTTTTTAAAAACGTTTATTTAATAAGGCACGTTGCATTTATTTAATAACATTATAAAAATCCATAAGCTGTTTTGAGATAGTTCACGAGCTTCGACTGCCCATTCTAATGACTCATGACCGGATGTATTAGTCTTAATTTTAGAAACATAAATTTAAGACTCGAAATTTTTAAGAATTTATTTCAAAACGCGCAGGATTAAATCTAAGTAAAATTTGATTTTAAAGAGGGGAAGGAATTCCGTATACAATTACATCATTTAGCTGTATGACAGCTGTTTATTCAATTTTCAAAGCTCTTGTGAAACAATGCCAGCTTGAAATATGAAGTTAATAACAATATAAGAAATACACAATATAACAAAGGACTTCAAAGTTAGAGATGGAGGTCGTTAAAGAGGTATTGCAAGTCCTTAGAAACTCATGTTAAATTACGTACGTTTATGTATCTTTTTCTCAGAAACTAATTACTTCTCTCATGGATAAAATTTTTACACAATATGTTATATTTACTACCAACCAAACTTAAACGAACTTTTTTTTTATTAAAAATTAAAGTAATTATGATTTTTTTTTAAAAAAAAAAGATCAATTTTTTTTTCTTAGTTTAAAAAGCCTTATTTAAAAGTATTTGCCAAGTATATCTAATTCCCTCCATTAAAATGTGTAAACATACTAAAAGTATGCTCACTGATAATTTGAGGATTATATAATAAGTACTTTTTGAGAAAAAGGTATACAAAGTAAAAAATATTACATTTTGAAAAAACAGACTTTAAAACAAAAATTTGTAATTTTTGAGCATTTATTTTTTTTAGTACATTCTAAAAGCATATGAAACATTTTTCTTACTCTCTGCTCTTTCAAAAAAATCTACTAATTTTGTTCTTTTTTTTTTTTTCATTATTTTCAGCAATTTAGCCCTTTTTTTAGGATCTCAATATGCTTTGATTGGGCAACACGAATCCTACGAGCATCTACGTGTTTGGAAATATGAGACACATTTATAAATTTGTTCAATATCACAATGTTTTTAGATCATTAATTTTGCCACATGACTTCTATTGAGTTGTGCAACAGCCACATTTATTCCTAAGTGTTTAGATTTTTTAACTCCACAAATGTAGATTTTGGAATAACTGAGACATAGTGTTATTACCTGACTCATTTGGGTTCTGAGTCTTCCATGTAAATTTTTCCTAATAACATAGGATCATCCAGATTTCACAAAAATGGTTTCAAATAATTCATTATTGTATATAGCACATGTGCATGTGTTTATGATCATAGTGCCTTTCGTTACATTTAGCTTATGCCTCTTGAAACTTGCACCATGAATTTTTGTTGAGGGCTCTCGTTTGAAAATAGAAACCAACAGCTCAAATAGCAGTTTTCATGCTGTGTAGATCATTCACACACACACATATTATTTCTAATAGCCGTACTATAATATCTTTGAATTTTTTATATTAAAAATCGGTGAGTCGGCTACGACCACTTAAGCTTTTTCCATCACAACTTTTTTCTCTGTTTTTGCTTTTTAGATCCAAAAGACGTGTATCCATACACTTTGGGGGATATGTACAAAACACTCTAATTTTTCCACTTCAACATCATATGGATTCGCACTTATCAGAAAATTATGCAAGATGAAACAGATGCTCCTAGCAGAGATCACTTGTCGCGCGTCAAGGAGTTGCTTAGTTTTAAAAAATAAATAAAAATACTTCTAACTATATCGTATTTCCTCATATCATATATTATTTTTAAACGAAAATATTTGAACTTTTAAAAAATGTAAAAAAATGAAAATTAAATGTTTTCAAAAGTGTTTCTTGCCGGATTCTTTTTTTAATAGCTATCAGTAAACCTTCCAAAATACTAAATGAAAACATTGAAATTAATGTGACCATTTTGCTCTAAAATCCCTAACTATCCACGTACTGACATTTGATGAAAGGCATTTAAAGTTTATACAAATGAAAATGTCAATAAAACTGAAAAACAAGAGTTATGATAACACATTCTCCAAGAGTACAATATCGGACATATGTTAAGGAACTAAGCGTAAATGGGGCCGGAGTGTATGTATGTAAATTATAGTATGTTGTTGTTACTAATGCCACCTCATCAGCAAAGGCTGGATCAAAGTCCACGAAATTTATTATGACAAAGGGCAAAGCGACGCCTGTCATTTGTCATAGCTTTGATCACAATACATTTTACATATCAATTTTGCCCGATTCCACCGCACTTTCCAGCTAAAACACACATGCCCCTCCAGGATTCGAACAGAGGTCATACGGCACAGCAGTCAACGTATACCACTATATTGTATGGGCTACAAAAATTAAATTATAGTACAAACAACAGGATAACTATTTGAAAATTGTTTGTCAGTATTTAAAACGTATACTTATAACGAATAGCGTTAGGGGTGAAATTTAAGTTTATAAATGCCCATGCAATTGTTACACATAGAAATGATATTCATATACCATGTAATTAAAGAACTTTTAATGTCATCATCTTGTAATTCTAGTCACAAAAATTCAGTTGGTTTGAATTCAGAGCAAAAGCTAGCAAAGGGGTCTCAGGGGTGTTAAATTTTTCTTGAGGTCTGAAAATATAAACAATCTTCAAACAGGTATAATTCTTTTAAATTTAAATTAAATTATTTGAACCTTTTACACATTATTTATAAAAGAATGAGGCTTCAGAAAAGTATAAAATGTTTAAAATATGATATTTTTTTTTTAAAAATCATAAGCATATGAAAATTCTATGATAAATATTAAGTATTTTTTGCGTTGCGCACGCTATTTTCTAAAATAGTAGCCTCTGATGTATAAAACTTTATAGAGTTATAAAATGCATCGTACTCTTTAAGCCGTACCTAATTTTAGTATTATATAACTTTTTGTATTATAAAATATTTGCAAGACATTGCAATTTTTTAAATATTTTTAAAAAATGTATATTTTTTATTTATTAAAATATGGAAGTTATTATTCTATTTGTATAAAAATAGCTACAGTGTAATTAGAATACATTTAGATTTATTAATCAACTTACAGCTAGTAATTAAAGCTACTATTTTAGAAAATAGCATGTGCGACGTAAAACTTAAAAAATATCTCTTACAGAAAAGTTTCTTATATTCATATGCTTATAATTTTTAAAATTATGATTATATTTTAAACATTTTATACTTTTCTGAAGCCCCATTCCTTTGTAAATAATGTGTAAAAGATTCGAATTATTTAAATTAAATTTAACAGAATTATACCTGTTTGAAAATTGTTTATATTTTCAGACCTCTAGAGAAATTTAACACCCCTGAGACCCCGTAACTTAATTTAAATAAATTAACATTTAAATGCTTACCACAAAAGCAATAAATGTTGAATATTTATTAAGATTTGATTATAGCTGACGTCTTTGGCAATGCTTTATTAATTACTGGAGCTCACTTCATCATTGAGAAACCACTCTTCATAACTTTAAAACAGAAACTTCCGTTTTGGGAATGGGCATTCGAATCCGAAGGGAATAAGTGAGGATGATACTGTCATAATATATATAATTGGATAGTTTAAAAGGTTCTGTAATACATTGTTTCTTCAACAGTTAATGTAGGATACGTTTCACATGCATAATGACTATTAATATAATCTTTCACTCTCACTATTTATTCAAAGTTTGAGTGGATATATATATTATTCAATAGATGGCGCTACATGTTTAATAAATGAATAATATTATATTTTATTTAAATATTTTGTGTATCTTTGTAAAGTTTTTTTTTTTTTTAAAATTGTATTTTCAATAAAATTTTATGTAAATACTCAAGGTTTTTTAAATGTATATATATATATATATATATACACACACACATAAAAAAAAATTATTTTATCATAGTTCATTAATTTTAATATATGCGGTGCTACAATTTTCCTTTTGTATCGAGCGGGAAACATAATTTGTTGCTGTACTCACAAAGTAAGTCTTATCATCTACTTTAATGCATCGACTTTAAATCTATACCAGTAAACACTAGTAGGCTATAATTTTATCATTATATTTTAATAGTATTGTGTATTTTATTTGTAATTATTAAATTTCTTCTAATGTTATTCCTTCCTTTCCCAATGGCTCAGTAGTATAGTCAAATTATAGGTGAATAATGGCTAGTCCTAAAACTTTGTTTAAACCTACAATCTTGGTTCCTAAGGCCAGCAGTTTGCTATTGTACAACTTTGGCTAATATTTCCTACTATCTTAACTAGTTATACTTAGATTCTACAGCTATGTGTATGCATTTATGGATTATGTATATATATGAAATACTTCTGTAATATTTCTGGAGAGTGGTAAAAATATAATTTTAAGACGTGGCGAGTGGATATTATTATCGTAGCGAACCAAAGGTAGGGCGTGGCCGGTGGTGTATGATTCCTGTATATTGAAGTAGTGTTGGCCAGTGTATGTGATTATCATTTTTTATTTAGTAACGACGTCTTCAGAATAGCTTTACCTTCTTTATTATGAGCACACCTCAGCAGATTAAAGAACAATTACGTTACATTTTCACATTGAATAGACAGCGACATTTTGGAGGACACAACACAAAAACAAAAAAAGCAGCAAGTATTTACAATTTTACATTATGGCGACAAACAGAGAAAAGAGAGCGATTACATCAGATTTTTGGGTTTATATACCAGACGTGCACAAGCGCGTGACTATTACGTAAGAGTAGTTCTGATTGGCTAGAATGTGCGGGATAGGGATTTCGGCTTAGCCGATTACGATTAAGATTACAATGTTTATTTTTAAACCTAAGATTTAAAGATTATTTATAGAACATTAAAGAGATTTAATTAAAAGTACGTTAGAGGGAATTATTACATATATGTAGGATATGCCATTTGTAAGAAGTTAGATCATATCACATTTACCGAGGTCGGCAATTCTAATCAAAACAGTATTCCACGTCAACGCCATCTAGCATCCTTTTTAAAAACGCCGACATGAACCTTTTTTAGCCAGAGGCCCACTAACGTTCGTCGAGAGAAGTCGTGTTTCGCGCGTCAGCGCACTTTCGTCCGCGCCAGGCGGTAAATCTTAATAGTACCATAACGAGTTCTATCATTCGTCCGCGCCAGGCGGTAAGTCTTAATAGCACCATAATGAATTCTATTTAATCTCAATTGCCTCCCTTAAAGTAATGTGATCTAACTTTCCTATTCTTCCGAAATATGCTTATCTAACTTTCCTATTCTTTTGAAATATTCCCCATGTAAATACTCCCCTATAATTCTTAATAAATTGTTTAGTTTTCAACTAGTTTCTTTCTTGAACTATGTTGTCTACTTTATTTCAAAATTAACTAACACACCCTAAAAACCCCTAGACACCACGCCATAAAAACCCCGCCATCTGAAGAATCCAATCTTTTTGGAAGATTTCGGTTGGATTCCCACATATATATGGACGTACAATCGGACCCTTATTTACTGACCCTCAATTTAACGAACTTCGCAATATAATAAATTTCCCGCTTTCACAGATTAAAATGAAGAAAAAAATCCCTATTAAACGAATAGTATATCTCAAATTAACGAATTATCTCATCAACTGAAGTATTTTTTTTTTTATTTGCTTGTATTAGGAAAAATTATGTTTTTTATCAAATGACTTATCCTTTCTTTCCGAATCAGAAAAGTACTTCTTCAAACACGGTGAATTTCGTCGAAAAATGATGCCACTATTATAAGATTTAAAATGTGCAGATGAGTAATGAGTGTAACCTATAGTGTGAATTTTGAATAAGACAGGAACTTTCATTTTTTATCTCATTCCACTCCCAAACTCAGGGGATATTTTAAGTCTTTAACGAATATTCTACATTACATAACGGATTATCTATGTGTGAAACTGAAGTAGAGGAAGTTGTTGATTTCTCAGATCCAATGAATAATGATTCTATTGCAAAAATTGCCTCCTGTGACAAATGAAACTCCTGTCGACAATATTACATTTTCTAATGTGTTTCAGTGCTTAGAAACTGGGGAAACATAACTCATGCAGCAAGATGTAAGTGACGCAATATTTTTTTCTATGCGGTCGAAAAGAACTCTCTCGAATCAGAAATCAAAAAGATTGTCAAATATGTATTACTCAGGATTTTAAAATTTTAAATTAACTGGTTCGTAATAATTTACCAATAATATTTTTAGCTGTTGAATAAAAAGTGTATAATTTCTAATTATGAATTTTTTTTCTGTAGGTGTTTATTATAGAATTTACAAAAAATAAAAGCAAAAGATTTATATTTTATTTGGACCCCCAATACCACGAATAACCTCGAAATACCGCACAAAATGTTCGGTCCCAATAAATTCGTTAAATCAGAGTCTGATTACACACACACACACATATATATATATATCGTTTTTCTTATTTGATGGTGTTGGGATTCTAGCTACAAAAGGGGCTTCTCTTTTCTGTAAGAAGTTTAGAATAAAATATGCTTATTATGTGTTATTAATTTGTATCAAACACCAAACATTTTATAAAAAATACTCATCATTTTTGAGTTATGGTTTCTCTCTGGAAATTTTCGATTACTTATTCCGCTGGAGAATTATAATTTATATATAAACAAAATAATATTTTATAATTAATTTCTACTCTTTATGAAACAGAAGAAAAGAGCCAATTTCGTACGTTTATCAAGTGAAACAAATTTAAATAAAGCGTTTTAATTTGTAGTGTAACAATTAATTACATGAAGAAATGTTCCAAAATACATTTTTAACTTTGAAGCTATTAAATAAATTACTACATAAATACAAATTTACAAAATACACACATATATTTTCTAATACACAATATGTTTTATTTAAATTTCTAATTTTAGAGATTCTAAAAATGACGCACTTAATATTAAATCATCAATGAATAAATGTTATGTTAAAAAAAATAGAAAAAAAAACCGCTTTTATTGTAAACGGAACTAAAAAATCAAAAATAAATTATAGTTTAAAAAACTAAAAAAAAAAACTGATTTTATAGTTAATCATACTAAAAAGTAAAAAAAATAGTTCTTCATACAAGGATAAAATGATTGACGAGAAAATTAATGGCATCGTGGTGAAAGCGTGGGGTGCTTTGTACTAAATTTTTCTACTAACTCTGTATTTCAGAACAGAACTAGATTAAGAAATTATTACAATTGATATCGAGCAGTCCCCCGCCCCCATGCTTTCACCACAATAACATTTAATCAGTTGATTCTTTTTCTTATATTAAGACTTATTTTTTTTATTTTTTAGTACAATTAATTAACTATACAAGTGAATTTTTTCTTATATTAAGACTTATTTTTTAATATTTTAGTACAATTAATTAACTATACAAGTGTTTTTTTTTCAATCTTTTTTATTAGTAAAAGTTTCTTTTATACCAAGTTCAGTTATGACAGTGATATGAAACATTCTTCGTAACATTTTTTTTTAATATATTCTAAATGTGTTTGCAATTTTTTTTTCATTAAATTTCTCTTTAAATAAACAAGTACATAACAAATCATGCTAAGAAATAATATAAGTATTTCTAATTTCTGAGCTAAGCAAATAAAAAAAAACATGTTTATCTAATTTCGCCCCTTAAACTGTTGTTCAAAACTGTTGTCACGAATCCTCGCCTCGCGCCTTCACCTAGCGACTAACTTGAAATTAATACCTTTAAGTTAATTTAATGTATTTATGCAGCTCTGTGGCAACGGATTTTAGCCCACGTGCATTATGTAAGACTCGAGAGGCGATTTCACCTTTTATCAACAATTGCCTACTTGATCCACTCAGTTTGTAAAAGGCGCCCTCCTCTCTCTCGGGCACTTACATGTGTGGGGAGAAAGGAAGAAACACTCGACATGATCCAACTAATCTATTTATTTACTAAACAAAGAAAAGACACAATTTCAACTACTAATAGAAAGAAAATGTCTCAATGTTAACCGTGGAAGTGGAACAACGACGGTAAATCGTGAACGATTAGGAGACTATCAAACTCGATCATTATCTTAATAAAGTACCTAACCTATCATCCGATTTTATCTAATCTTAAATCAATCCTAGAACACAATCGTCACTTTAAAGTTTCCTCCTAATAAGAATCAAATCACTATAATTCTAATATTATATCTTCAGCAGCAATCTTAGCTGACTCGAGTATAACTTCTCTCCTTCTCTCTCTTAAGCTAGAAAACCTCGCATATTTACAGTAAGCTAAGGGAATCACGATCTTAATACCTTATCACCTTAAATAACACGATTCTCTTCTTCCGAAGGGTTGGTTGTGAATAACGCGAATTGTTATCCCAAAGATTTCCCAAGAGGATTAATTGAAGAAAGCGCGTATAGATCCGTCACAAGTTAGCTTGCGAAAAATTTTGTGTTTTCTTACCGGAAATTTATTGCAAAAAACTGAACATCGCTCAGAACAGAAAAACACTGTAAAACAGATTTAATACTTATTTTCTATTTTAATTTGTAATTGCCCGAACGGATACAATTAAAGAGAAAGATTAATATTATGAATTGCACAACAATTTTAAAAAAATTCTAACCCCATTAGATAGATTTGCCAGCAGTGTGGCGACATTAGATGCCTTCTAATTTTGCTATTTATTTTACAGCTGGGACGAATTTAGCTAATTCTGTTTATTCTGGTACTTGCGTACTATCTCAAACTATTGAGACATTATATGAAATGAAGAATCTGCCAAATCACCACATACGACATATTGGACATCAGGGTCGCTAACTTTGCGAGTTATTAGAGTTGGCGATTGTTGCGGTAATACATAAGTAACCCGTATCTACTTAATTATTCTACTTAGTCAAATTTAGTCATTTAATTTTTTCCCCTCATATTAAAAGTTATTTTCTTCCTGATTTTCTTTTTCTCAAATCCTTTAATGAAGTTAATTCGTGCAGCATTTTTTTCTATCTCCATAATGTTTATCAAAATTTGATTTTTTGTTAAAAAAAAAAACTTTTAACATGTAAAAAATTCCCGAGCAACCAATGAAAGTTTACATACAGTTTAATCAGCCAATTTTCTTTGAATGATTTTTTTACATGAATCTTGCATTAATATATGTACACATTTGTACATTTATACAGTATTAATATGTGCGTAAAGTTTCAAGCAGGAAACCATTACTGAAACCCTATTTTGTCACATTAAAGAACGAGAAGGGTTTTAACCTATTAGAACAGAGCTTCTGAAACTTTCAATACTTGCAAAGCAACTTTCCATCATAATTTACATCAAGCTCCCCTCCATACAATAACGTGGAATAGATTTGAAAAATAACGTACTTTGAAGCTAAAGCTACAATATGACTTAAATTAGAATCCCAACAAATGGTTAGGATAGGTATTAAATTTTGTGAATATTTTTGTATATGACAAATCCATGGGAGTCACTAGTAATCATTAATTTTGTTCTTAACTTAGTATTGCTATATTAATTATCAAACACTTTTTTGCCAAATTGATGTATTAATAAGTATCTTACATCAATGGAAAAATGTATTTTACTTTTATTATATCAAAATATATTTTGTTTTGCTTTCTTTCAGTAAATTTGCAATACTTTAAATCTTTTATTTTCGACTTTGTGATATGCTCACCCCCCGCTTGTAGGGTTAGCCCGCCCCCCCCCCCCGGAAACGGGGCGCGCCTTACAGTTTGAGAAA